>JAACNH010001636.1:0-64000 GCA_019447015.1 Hymenochirus boettgeri | reverse complement strand
TTAACCCGGTGCTGGGTCAGGGCAAGACCATAAACGGTCTCTATTGGGTTCCTGCCTGCGCAACAGGAATCAGTTTTCGGTTGCATTTTTTATACCAGACACAGATGCTAAATGGGCATGGTTAAGGTCATTATGGATGGAAAAATCACTGTTCTTTTTTATTAAGTATGTAGTTTGCAATGAACTTACCGCTTTAACTTTCTGTATTTCTATGTTTTTTTTTAATTCTAATGAATACCATGACATACCCTCTTAAGAACCTATTTTTCTCAGTATCATCCATTGTAATTTATGCCATATGTAATAACATATACCTTGTGTTAGCTTCTCTGGATCATGTTAAGATTTGTTCTTGGCTATGATCTTTTTGTATGGTCTTTCTTATCTGTACCTTGTAAGTTTCAATGTTTCCTTAACTTTTACATTTATAAGTGCAGCCCTACGTAGTAAAATGGTTCTATTTTGAATGGTTTTGGTGATGTTTTGTGATTCCTGTTCAATAAACAAGGAACCCATTTACTTTTCATTTCAGCACACCGAATAAACGTTTGCCGGCAACTCCTGGCAGCATTAAAGGCTGAGGCCCCTGACACTATGTAATGCTGAGAAAATCGGGAAAAGCATTCGCAACTGCGAGCACATTTTACAATTATTACAGGTGTGTTGTGATTTTCCAAATTACTGGTTATCAGAAATACTTTGCAAACTACGCCAAACGATAAATGTTTGTCAACTTTGTAAGCACACCTAGTTTATTGATGCTTAGTTGGTTGGCTACTTCCTACAAAGTCTTTTCACTTACAGAAACATGCCATACAATGTTTCTAAATCATGAGCATCATGTGCTGTCAAATTGTAGTTATAACTAGTACTCCAACTAATAGTTCTAATAACTGTATAAAAACACATTTATTTTAGTTGCAATATAAGAGATATACTACCGTATATCCTCGAGTTATAAACCAAGGGTTTTAGGCTGTAAAATCAGCTTACTTGCAATCCGGCTCCGCTCACTCTCTGCCTACTGACGCTGATGGTTGATGTCACTGCGCCGGTAGCCAAAGAAGTGAAGAAGCCGGAAAAGCTCTAGCTGTCACATCAAGGATTACAGAGACCGCTACTGACAGCTATCACACTGTTCGGAGGCAATCACATAGGAGCGGGTGATCTTGAAGTGGGGATCAGAGACATCACAGCATTCGGTTGAGCAGAGAATCCCAGGCTTGGTGGAACAGTGACCCTAAGCACAAGGCCCATCAAGCACCAGACCCAGGTGGATATGGTGTTTTCAAAAGCAGCCGCATTGGATCCTCTCACCTCCCCCAGCACTCAAATTCACAACCACTGACTGGTAAGTCCTCTTGTCCACTGAACTGGGGGTGGATGAGGGTGCTTGCCACTGCAGAGGTTTGTAAACTACAACTCCCAGCTACTAAAGCATGCAGAGTGTAGTTTCCAAACATCTGGAATGCCAGAAAAGAGGCTTTAGTTGCCCTTTAAATGGACGACATTCCCATACGTAGTCCCATACAGTAATACCAAATCCAGTATGGCTATTACTGTAAGGGACTACATTTGGAATCTGTCCATTTAAAGGGGAACTAAAGCCTCATTCCTTGGCACTCCAGATGTTTGGAAACTAGAACTCTGCATGCTTTAGTAGCTGGGAGTTGTAGTTTACAAACCTCTGCAGTGGCAAGCACCCTCATCCACCCCTCAGTTCAGTGGACAAGAGAATAAGAAGGCAGTAGTGGTCATAATTTCTACCCTCGGTTTATACTTGAGTCAATCACTTTTACTAGTTTTTCAGGTAAAAATGGGTACCTTGGTTTATACTCGGGTCGACTTATACTCAAGTATATGCGGTACATGCCTTACTTTCATGGGCGTTAAGTTCAATTCCATAAACTAATAATTATCCCTATATTACATAGTAAGGGGTGCATTAAAGGGCAAGTTCACTCTTTGCTCTAAATGTCATTACTATCCCCCCCCAAAACCCAGCTTCCAAAAACGCTCCTAAAACTTTCTTACCTGACCCGGTCCCTTGCGTCTAGGTGCTGAGCTTGTTTCGAGCAAAAACAGGAGCAGAGGACTTCTTGCGCAGACAGCCAATTTGCTTCCTAGTCAGGCTGTCAATTTGGCAATTGGGCGTTGGTGTTACATTGGTCCTTATTGACAGCTGCAACCAGGAAGTGGAGCGGCTGTCAGCAGCAGCAATAAGATATTTGAGGGACGAGTTCAGGTAGCAAGTTCAGGAGCGTTTTGGAAGCTGGGAAACATCGCGGAAGTAGGGTTTGGGGTTTAATATACAATTTAGAGCAAAGTTTTTTTTCAGTGGACATGTCCTTTAACTGTTATCCTAAATACAATTTTATTGTTTACATTTTTTTTAAAGTTTTGTTCTTTATATGCATTTTAAAATATTCTTATGTTTTTGTATCAAACAAAATAAAAAACAAAAAAACTAACTTCAATCCACTGTTGCAGCCATTACCACAACTCTGTAAGAAGGCTGTTTACATCTGACATCATCGATTTGGTATGGAAGCCACAGCAGATTGAATTTCATTGGATTAGGTAATATCGACATTGGTAATCGAATATTAACCCTTTGAATAAAAAAATTAAATGTTCATTCATTTATCTGAGGCTACAGTGTTTTTTCTGGTGTAACTATACAAAGAAAATAAATGCAGTTGTACAGTGCACAGTCTATATGCAGTTGTACAGTGCAGAGTCTATATGCAGTTGTACAGTGCACAGTCTATTTGCAGTTGTACGGTGCACAGACTATTTGCAGCTGTACAGTGCACAGTCTATATGCAGTTGTACAATGCACATTCTACTGTATATGCAGTTGTACAGTGCACAGTCTATATGCAGTTGTACAGTGCCAGTCTATATACAGTTTTACAGTGCACAGTCTATATACATTTGTACAGTGCACAGTCTATATACAGTTGTTCAGTGCACAGTCTAGATACAGTTGTAAGGTGCAGTCTATATACAGTTGTACAGTGCACAGTCTATATACAGTTCTATGGTGCAGTCTATATACAGTTGTACAGTGCACAGTCTATATACAGTTGTACAGTGCACAGTCTATATACAGCTGTACAGTGCACAGTCTCTATACAATTGTACAGTGCACAGTCTACATACAGCTGTAAAGTGCACAGTCTATATACAGTTTGTGCAGTGCACAGTCTATATACAGTTGTGCATTGCACAGTCTATATACATTTGTGCAGTGCACAGTCTATATACAGTTGTACAGTTGCACAGCCTATATACAGTTGTACAGTGCACAGTCTATATACAGTTGTGCAGTGCACAGTCTATATACAGTTGTGCAGTGCACAGTCTATATACAGTGCAAAGTCTATATACATTTGTACAGTGCACAGTCTATATACAGTTGTACAGTGCACAGTCTAGATACAGTTGTAAGGTGCAGTCTATATACAGTTGTACAGTGCACAGTCTATATACAGTTATACAGTGCACAGCCTATATACAGTTTGTACAGTGCACAGTCTAGATACATTACGTCATATTCATATACGTTGTACAGTGCACAGTCTAGATACAGTTGTACAGTGCAGTCTATATACAGTTGTACAGTGCACAGTCTATATACAGTTGTACAGTGCACAGTCTATATACAGTTGTACAGTGCACAGTCTATATACAGTTGTACATTGCACAGTCTATATACAGTTGTACAGTGCACAGTCCTATATACAGTTGTACAGTGCACAGTCTATATGCAGTTGTACAGTGCAGAGTCTATATGCAGTTGTACAGTGCACAGTCTATTGCAGTTGTACGGTGCACGTCTATGCGTTACAGTGCCATCTATTGCAGTTTGTAAAATGCCAGTCTACTGTATGCAGTTGTACAGTGCACAGTCTATATCAGTTGTACAGTGCACAGTCTATATACAGTTGTACAGTGGACAGTCTATATACAGTTGTACAGTGCACAGTCTTGATACAGTTGTAAGGTGCAGTCTATATACAGTTGTACAGTGCACAGTCTATATGCAGTTGTACGGTGCAGTCTATATACAGTTGTACAGTGCACAGTCTATATACAGTTGTACAGTGCACAGTCTATATACGTTGTAAGCAGTCTATATACAGTGTACAGTCAACAGTCTATATACAGTTGTACAGTGCACAGTCTATATGCAGTTGTACAGTGCAGAGTCTATATGCAGTTGTACGGTGCACAGTCTATTTGCAGTTGTACGGTGCACAGTCGATTTGCAGCTGTACAGTGCACAGTCTATATGCAGTTGTACAATGCACAGTCTACTGTTTATGCAGTTGTACAGTGCAGTCTATATACAGTTGTACAGTGCATTCTAGATACATTTGTACAGTGCACAGTCTATATACAGTTGTAAAGTGCACAGTCTATATACAGTTGTAAAGTGCACAGTCTATATACAGTTGTACAGTGCACAGTCTATATACATTTGTAAAGTGCACAGTCTATATACAGTTGTAAAGTGCACAGTCTATATAGTTGTAACGTACAGTCTATATACGTTGTCAGTGCACAGTCTATATACGTTTGTAGTGCACAGTCTATATCCAGTTTCTACAGTGCACAGTCTATATACAGCTGTACAGTGCACAGTCTATATACAGTTGTACAGTGCAAAGTCTATATACAGTTGTATAGTGCACAGTCTGTATACAGTTGTACAGTGCACAGTCTATATACAGTTGTACAGTGCACAGTCTATATACAGTTGTACAGTGTACAGTCTATATACAGTTGTACAGTGCACAGTCTATATACAGTTTGTCAGTGCACGTCTATACAGATTGACAGTGCAGTCAGTATTACGCTAACAAAAACCATAGTTCAACATCTGCAAATAGCATATGAGTTATAAGGTAAGGAAGTAAGAGTAAACACATATATTTGAGTTGGATTCTTATTTCACAATAAAATATTGTATGTTTTATCTGCTTGCGACATCAACCGTGATGTTAATTATTAACTAATCCCAGAAGGAAAATCAAAACAGGCAGTAAAGTGGAAAATGAGCAGAATGAATTTGCCCAGTGTTCAGAATCACATAAAGCTTCTCTTATATGTAGTCCGTTGAGTTATAATTCCAGCAAGTCATACATTAAATTTAAGCCATGGTACAAACCAAACCAGGCAGTAAATATTGGAACAGGCAATGCTCAGGGGAAATGTTTATCAAATCCCTTTACAGTTTTATTTGGCTAGATTCTCAGTGTTTTTAAAATGTGTAAACCCATTAGAGTTCCCACAAATTGTATGACCACAATTTCTTCCCATTTTAATGCACCTGCAACTTTAACTGTAATAATAAATGCGCTTAATCATTTTTAATTTGTTTGCAAGTGAACAATAAAGACACTAAAAATGTGTCATGCCATTGTCTGGGCTGCCACACTCATTCCTATGCACAGAACTTAAGTTTAGGTTTTTTTTGTTTTGTTTTTTTTGGAGTTTTTTTTAAAATGTATAAATATTTTTTTACATTTCTGGGGCCATGATAATCCTTGTGAATGTTCTCATTTATCCAGATGATCCAGATCATAGTTAGGGATGGCCGGTTTGTGGATCCGAACCCCGATCCGCCGCGATTTATCCCGTTTGCGGCACGCGGATTTTCCAGATTTTCCGCCTTTCGAACTTCCGAATCGGATTTCTATATTTTCGAAAATTTTTGAAATTACGAGATTTCTCGTATTTCAAAAATATGTATTTTCGAAAATTTAGAAATTCTAGGAGTCACGTATTTTCGAAAATTTTGCAAATAACGAGGATTTCTCGTATTTTCGAGGATATTTTTCATTTTAAATCGGTTCGCTCGTGGATTTTCGAATTTTTTCAGAAATTCGCGGATCCTCGAGCAGAACCATTTTGCAAAGTTCGGACTCTCTAATCATAGTATATCTGGGGTTTTCAGTTAGATCAACTGGACTTGAAGTATACTGTAGTTCTTGAAACATTCACTAGAATTCAGAAAGCCATTTGGATGACTAGCGAACTGTCTCAATAATCCCAATTAGCATATCACAGCCAGTGTTAAGGGCGGGATTGCATATGGGCTTAGGGGTGTTTAGGAACACCCAGGGTAAGGTGTCAAAACAGCATTGTACATGGCAGACAGTTGGTGTCGAACCCCCCCCACCTCTATTCAGGCTTGGTTTTTTTTTATTTTACATAAAAGGACTCCTTGACACCTCTCTTGAACCAGTCACTTTCCTTTACCATATGTTAACATTACAATCTTCAAAGTTATGTCCTTTATCCTTAGATGCATGACACGCTGAGTCCTGACCCGAGGATTGGTCCTGTGCTGGCCATACTTGGTGCAGTTGCTGTTTGCACTGCACTGGTATAGATGTGATGCGCTTTTCTTGTGTTTCGGTATTGGCTCTTCTGATGTACCAAATTCTTCTAATTTCTCGGAGACCCCTGCGACATATGGGATGACCATGTTCTTCCTCCTGTCTTGCTTCTTTTCCCCCTCACTGTTGGTATTTGTGTTCTTTTCTTTCCTTCTATATAACACCTGGCTTCTAACACTTTCTGTGATGCTAATTGGGATTTTCCAGGGTAAATAATTGCCACAGATTCTTGTACAAGTCATTCTGAATTGAGAAAGCCAGTCGGATACTAGCGAAACGTCTTCAATTATTTGATCTATTGAATACAACAGATATGTCTTCATAGTAAACTTAAATCCCCATGATTTAACTGAATACCACAGATGTGAAAACTGTATGTCTTTAGCTCCTCAAGAAAACAATATGGAAGGTAGGAATAATCAATCATACCTCCCTGCCCCAGGTATTTTTAATTTTTAAAAAGTAAATTTGTTGTCCTTTAAATGTAAAACAGTATAGATAGGGCTGACTCATATATCTAACACTCAATAACTGACAAACAAAAGTACATTTGATTTGTGTGAATAAGCAACAGCATTTTATTAAAAGCATTGTTGTATTAAAATCAGATTCACAACCCTTGCTATATCCATACCCCTCTACTTTTTGCAGTAAGTGACTGATCCCTCGACTGTCCCTATTCTTCCCTCCCTTTATTAACACATACTTGCCAATGTCAATTTAGAGGAGAGTCTTGACTCTGACGGTGTGAGGAACCAGAGTGTAATCAGTTATTGCATGAATATATTGCTGTAACTTTTTAGGTAGGATGAAGAAATGTTACACTATCTCACAAAAGGCAGCAATGGTTTGTTTAGGTTAGGTTTCCCATATCAGACATAGAACTGTAAAATGCCTGTGTCTGATATCCTGCGTCAATGATGCATTCAGGAATCCAGGGGTATCTCTTATGTGTCTGCATCATATCACAAAAGAACACGTGAACACTTTCATTTTTGTTTTTTTTTTGGTTTAGGCTTTCTAGCAAAGCGAGAAAAAGGGTTTCAGTCTTTACCAAGAAAACCATGAGAACAAAAATTTTGCCCTGACATATGATCACCTGTGTTTGTGTTCAAAAAAAAAAAAAAATATAGGGCATTGGATTGTAGATGTGCAATGTTACTATTAGCTCACATCAATTTTTTTAAATGGACAGCAGACTATCTGATTATATTCATTGCTATAATTGTGGGATGACACATTTGGGGGTTGAACCGTAAAGAGAGACTCTCCTGTGTATATAGAAAAGACCCAAATCTTTATTAAAAACACCCACTATACACACAAAATCACCATGTACAATATCTGCAAATATATAGCTGGCCAGCTACAACAGCTATAATATATCATAGAAAAGAGAAAAAATTGAACTGTGTATATATAAAAGGGCTGGTATATAAATATTTAAAGTAATTATAGTCAAGTTTCCATGATCCAAATGTACCAACAGTATCCTTCAATGATATCCACATAACACAATGTATCTATTGATCCAAAGATGTGTGCAGAAGGGGCATAGTCTCCCCGAAACGTTGTGTATGTTTGGCGTGTTGGTACTCAGAAATAATGAATCAATAATTCATTTTCTGCAGAGTGTGCCTCCCTTTACTTTATATTTTGAAGCCTAGGATGATGTCTCTAGCTTCTCTGGATCTTAAAGGGCACTGTCCCCCCCAAACTATAATCCCCCCCACTACTGGCCCCAATCTGTAGTGTATAAAAAAAAACTAGCCACCAGGAGTACTGCAGAGTCCATATAGGACTCTGCCTCCTGTCTCCCCTCGGTGAGAATTTTGCCATGTGCAGAAGAGCCCCCCCCCCCTCCCTCCCTCTCCCTCCCAATTTGGTCTCCCTCCCCCTAGCATTAAACCCCTTTCCCATAATATAGATATTGGTCCCCCAGCCCCAACCGCATTACTATTAGAGCAAGAAAGTCCCCCGATCTTTACTTACCTTACCTTTCTCCTTCGCCATTCTACACTACAATCACGGACGTGGCTACCGGCCCCGCCCCCTGCTTGCAGTTCTATGCAAGCAGAGGGCCGGGATTGTACGGTGAAGGAGAAAGGTAAGGTAAGTAAAGATCGGGGGACTTTCTTGCTCTAATAGTAATGCGGTTGGGGATAGGGGACCAATATCCATATGGGAAAAGTTTGTTTAACGGGTGGACATACCCTTTAAGTTATAGCCTCGTAAAGTTAAGCTTTCCAGACTGCCCTATCTCTGTGTCTCTATGACAGGCATGTGTTATAAGTAGTGATGGCCCAGTTCGTGGATCCGAACCAGGAAAATTTTCGAAAATTCGCGGATCCTCGAGCGGACCGGATTTTGCGGAGTTCAGACATCTCTAGTTATAAGCTGTTTCATAAGCCCCAGCATCAAAATTGTATATTTTCTGAAGCTAGTTACAGACCTTCAGCCATTCTCTGTCTCGTCCTCTACCTATTAACACTTTGGGGAGAGAAAATGTTTCCTTTTCAGGCTTTCTTATCAGGCTTTGTGTGTCCTTTTAAATAAAAGCTGATTTCATGGAGATCACAGTTCCCCTTTAATAAAGCAAAAAAGGCTCTCAGTAAATTACATTTTAATATTAGGATCTGCCTAAAAATGTTGCAGTTAAATAGCCAGAGTGGGACAGTTGGGCGTATGTTACAGTGTGTTGGAAAATGACTGCTGCTCACCATACAATATTCCCCCGTTTATTTTCTATTTTACCATGAAAGGTTAGGAGACTATCTTGTTAGATCGCATACCGCTGTTAACTATTGCAGGAATTGTAATGCCAGACAATATCTGGGCAATACCCACTCAGCTGCCACAAGTCAATATTACATTGGCTAGCGTGAATTTACCTCCATTTAGTAGTGTTGCACCTCTCTGTGCATCTCCCTATGGGCTATATTTATAAAGGCAATACCTTTTTAGCGATACCACGGCTTGAACAATTGTTTCCGCGATCTTATATTTGCGATTTTGGAAGTTAATCAACGATCGCTATGGTAAATCTAAGGTTGCGATCGTAAATCTCCGATTGTAGATTAATGAATGCCCATTGAATACCATTGTGGCATTTTACTACTAAATGGAATTCTACAACCAAACATTGTCGTAAATGTACGAATGCGCCGTACATTTACGTCCGTGACCGTACATTAATGATAGCCCATATCATGATAACATCATTAAGTGAAACATGGCCCTACATGTCTGTTATGATTACTGCTACATCTATATATCGCTTTAACTTAATCTGAGAAAAAATGAAAAGCTCCTTTTCCTGCCTCCTAATATTAATGCCTATGCTAACCAGAAACATACTGGCGGTTCTTCTTTTTGCAGTAGTGGAAGTATTGCTGACATCTCCCTTATTTAGAACTTTACACAAAACATTAATTGCAGCATTCATTTAAATTCCAGCAGATTCCACTAACACATTTTATGCTGTCAACTCAGGTCAGAAAAAAAGTAAAGCCCATTAGTGAAGGACTCTAAAGACTTCAGTATCCTGTTTAATTTTATCAGGCATAACCTAATGACCACTACAGACTCTGGTCTGCTTTTGAAGTTTAAGCCAAGCAGCAGAAGTATGTGGATGCTGCTTAGGGACCTTTCACCTAGGATAGACGGTTTTGTTGAGTACTGGGAGAAATTATCAATTGTTTTCAAGTGGTTTGTGCAGTGATCAATAGCAAACTGACTCTTTATAAAAGTCAGATTAGGATAATCACAGTTATTTAAACACACAATACTAATCAACTTCCTGTATTCATTTGTGCAGTGTCAAGGGAAGGTCTTAAGTGTACACTTGGAACATACAAAAGGAAAACACATTATCTTCAAAAAGATTTTTTCAATAGATAGTAAAGTAAGATAGCAGTGTAGTGTATACAAAAAATACCTTTTTAATACAGTTCTGCTTTCATCCATTCACAGAGTACATTGCCTGTCGTGAAAGACTCTATTCGCAGAAAAAGAACCAGAATCATCTGTTTCGTTATGCTCTTGCTGTTTGACCAGCACAGTTGCAAGTAATAGAGCAATGATAATGCCTGGGATTCATTCTAGTAACACTCTACTATAAAATTAGGGTTTGCAGTTTGGAAGTTGGTACATGAATTTAGGGATAGCATTGTTAGAGGCTACTGTCATCCCTTAAATTTACCTTCCCACTTCCTCCGTGTAAGTGCTTGTCTTCCTGGTTCAGAATCAGTTTATTGTAAGGCTGATATTTTGAGCATTCTGCCGGGTTAAATTATTTGTGGTTGACCACAAAACAGACCGCCCCAAAATTTCTGCACTACCAATCGTGTAATACATTGAAGACTGCACAATTGCCTGAAATTTACAATACTGTCTTATTGGCAGTTTGTCCAATTTAGGTCAACCAAAATTTCAGTTGCGATGGCTGATCACCTGGAAAAATCGAAACAGGATTGAATAAGTGAAAAAAATTGAAAACAAAAATAAAATTTCATGCTCCAATCCAATTTACCTCCCCCCCTCCCCCCAGAATTTCTTTTACTGTTTCTAAATACTTCCTTCTGGCACCAACAACCATGCCACATTCAAAGTCAATGACATCTTCTTTTCTACCAATTCTGATGCTCTACTCGGTTTCAACTTCAGAAACTTGTATGTATGTATTTTATTTCTTTCACATCAGGCCCTGCCCCGAAGAGCTTACAATCTAATCACTTTATGTACACACACAACCTATCAGTATGTCTTTATGATTGTGGGGGAAACTGGAGTGCCCGGAGGAAACCCACGCAAGCACGGGGAGAACATACAAACTCCTTGCAGACGTGTCCAAGGGTGGAATCGAATCTCAGTGCTGCCAGGCATCAGTGCTAACCACTGAGCCACTGAACTACCCAACTTGTTCTCACAACATATAGATGCCTAAATGCATTGAGATGCTGCCATGAGAATGGCAAGAAATTTAACGGGTTTACCTAATAAAGTGGACAGTGAGTGTATATATATATATATATATATATTGTTTGCTAATTCCTTTTATTATTATATGGAGTTGCTTCTTGCTAAATAAGAAAAAACATTAGCCGTTTGTTTGTTGGTGCTACTACTTCCTCACTTCCCCTCCTCTTAAGCAAGCGGTTGGCTGGAACAAAGCATTGTAGCACTGTCCATAGAGGACTGCACAATCAGCTTTGGTTTTCCGACAAGTCCAATCCCTTATTTATCTGATTTAGATGAATGACCAGTCGGTTGTGGCCGCCTGAAAAAAACATCCAATATTTCGGGCCGATCAACATGTAGGTGTGTACACAGCTTTAAGCACATGGGGAAAGAAACAGGGCGATGTAGTAAAAAAAATGTTACATCTTACTTGCGAGACTTACTGCACCACCGGATCCCAGTAAGGTAAGACCATTTTTGGTTCTGCATTGGCCCCATACACCACAGTAGTAAAGGCATTAAAATTAGCGTAAAATTGTTGTGCAAATCTTAACATAACCTTTACTACATAGGCTATGACGCACTATTTCCTAACATTTTTGGAAATGGTGCTGCCATAGCGGAATTTGTGCAAAATCACACTTACCCAAAAGTACATCGGTTAGCGTGGGTTTTGCACTAATTAAGCACAAAAATGGCCGATAAAGCTTTGGCCCGAAAGTATTCAGGTAGATAAGTCTCTGTGGTCAAAGCACAGAGGAATATATATTGGCTTGTTGAAATAACAGCAGGGCTTTCTGAAATGTAGAAATTTGCAGACTTTGCAATGTAATAGTTGTTTTAAAAAACTGTTCCTGGAACTTCTTTACTTGATATATCTTTGAGGGCTTTTAATGAAAACCAAATCCTGTTTATTGGCCTAAATGATTAAGAATTGCTTCCATGGACCTGATTGTTATTAATATTAGTAGAATAGTTTTTGTTTTAGAAATTGCGGCAATGCCCCATTCCTGTAATAAAATAATATATTGCAGTTGAACAAGCCCTGCACATACACAGAGTACTCTTCTTACTGTTCGTCCAAGTGCTGATATTTGTAAACTACATGCAAAATAATTAGTGCCACAGTCATTCAGTTACAATGCACTTTGTGTATCTTGATAAATGATATTCTGTTTCATCAGGCAATTCCCTATTCTGAGAAATGCCTTATAGAATGTGTTTAATCCTTACAGAATTATTATTAGATGCATTCCATTTCACATAAGTCATACAAAAAACATTCATAACTACATTTAATTTATCATTGACATATCAACGATTTATTTTATCCATCCTAGTATGCCTGAGGGTATCGTAGGTTATTCTAATTCAACATGCATCCCAATTTTCGGTTTCAACCTTAACTTTAACAGACACAATTGCATCTTCGCTGTCTTCAGTCACCAGTTTATTTCATGTCAGTCCTTCAAAAGCCAAACTCCTCCCCCACCCATAGTTTTTTTGTCTGAACTTGCATTAACTATTTGACGCTGTGCAGCAGAATATATATGTATATACATACATATCACAATGATAGTTATGGAATTTATACTTTATTGTGATAAAGTTAAATTATAGATTATTAAGTGAATTGTGTATGCAAACATTATTTTACTTGATTGATTTAGGTATTAGACAGGTGATATGCAGGCACTCGTTTATAACGTTTGTTATGCCTGAGTGCTACCAACAGGATATGAATAGCCAGGTAGATATGTTTTGCACTTGTAATAAACGTTTGTTTGAACTTAAGTCCTTGGAAGTGCAGCTGTTCATATCTACCTGTGTATGGACTGTATTTATATATGTATATTTTTATGTGCATTTCTAGATAAGTTTGAATAAAGGACTTGTGTGTATTTTGTTTAAACCCATCTAAAAAGCTGCTCTTGAAATATTCCAAAAGTATGTTTTGATTTATTGGCTTCCTTTTTCCTGGATGTAGTCATAGTTTAGTACCTCATTTCTGTTCCTTGTTTACTATAATTAACTGACAAACATGTCTTAATTGGGCTAAAAATGTTGCACATAACTAAATCTTACACGTGTTTGCACACATGTAACATGATGCACATGTTAAGAACACCACTCAATGCACTAATTAATCTAGCCCATAGCCCAATGTCTTTCTGATCCTTAGTGGCTCTTTCCATGGTGCCATTTCTACTACATGTGTTTAGTGTTCTTTTTGGTTATGCTCATGTAGGTATCAATTTGTTGCATAGACAAAGCCATCATCATCTGAATATTTAGCTTTGTAGACATTTTGTTACTGCGTATATGCTTTTATCATATCTAGTTTTTTCATAGACTAGTTCAGGATACCTTTGCTTAATAGACATTATTTCAAGCCTTATTATTATTTTTCATTTAGATTTTTAAGCTTTTTGTAAAGCATATATTTATTTTGATTTTTTCTCCCCGTTTTCCTCCAACCCCTGCTATTTTCTAATTGTGTTTTCCTTAGAATTTTTTTCCTTTACACATACCTAGATAAACGCAATAGCATGTAAGTCTACAACTCTAGGCCTAAAAATATTTTTTACTCTGAGGCTACAATTAAGGCTGTGTACACATCGATAAACCCCTCTGTAAAAAATGTTGTAAAAAATAACAGGATGTCATAATATAAGGGATAATATGCTACCTACAGTGTAATATAAGGATATTACGCCACCGAGGAGTTTCATGACCATATAGAAGCACGAGGCAGCAGGCCGAGTGCTTTTATACAGGTCATGGAACTCCGAGGTGAAGTAAATTAATATATTACACTGTAGGTAGCATATTATTTCTTATAGGCCAGACAAAAAAAAATAGCCTGCCCACTAGCACTGTGTCTTCCCCTTCCTGTATTAGTCATTTATATAGTAATCACTGTTTAATGTATAAATAGTTAATTACCATTCCAATTGAAAAGAGAAAGAAGGACTGAACATTGTCTGTCAAGAATAAACAGGGATTCCTATATAAATGAATAATACAGGGAGGGGGAAACAGTGGGAGGGGCAGTAGAATACAGGAAGTCACTCAGTGACATCATTGAGTGATTGTAATATAGATTCTCGCCACTGCACCTTCCCATTGAAAATGCCTAGCCTTATGTATTATAGACCGATTCAAACCTACTGTTTTGGTAATTAGAATGGCATCTCCTGGCTATGAATTTTTTTTGGTTGACAAATTTAATCATAAACCTATGCAGATTTAAACATATAGGAGGTATATTTTTCTGTATAATTATGTAGTGGCAGAAAAGTATACCGATATATTTCAAGGCTAGACTACACTGCAGAAAAAGCCATAAAAATCCCAAGGTGAGCTTCATATTTTGCCAAGGCTCCTGGGACTTTAATGCCAGCTAAAACCTATTATAATAGCTAATAGCTGGTGTTTATAAGTTTCCCAAAATTGACCACAAATTTGGCACACAAGCAGCACGGTATTGCAAAAGACGTGAAGAGGTTAAAGTTGCTTTAATAGATATTAAACTGGTTAGCGTTAATTTAACCCGAGAAATCTGCCCAGCGCCTTCGGGCAAATTGGCACCTTAATGTATTAACTATGATTTTTCTTTTTTTTTAGTGCATCATTTAAATGCAATTTCATTTATATTTGTAGTTGGCCTACTTTGTTTATATAGGTGATGCTCACTACATGAACAGCAATATGTATCTTTACCCTTGACTCCAAAGTGTCAGTTGAACAAAACTACAATATTTGTCAGGATAAATACCATTTAACTGCGGCTGTGCCCAAAGGAACTCAAGAAAGCTGCACATGGATTCAACTAGCGGAACTTAATTAATCTTGCTGTCACTTCCTCCTCTCTATACATTAGTTTTGAAGCTATCTCATCTACTGTGCTCTTCTCTATTGGATACAGCTATCAAAAATGTCCCTGAAAGCATTCCACAAACATTAGCAACAGAATGTTTCAAATCACCTTACTTGATGGCGAATTTTACTAATTATATTTTACATTCGCTGTGAGCTTTCACATAAAAAAATACTGTATACCAATGATCTTGAATCATCAGCAAATCAGTTATTAAAATCCCTAAATAAAAGTTTTCATTTATATAATTAATTTTATTATAATTTAATGACAAATAAGACAAACTCCATAGGATGGAAACAAAAAAACAAAAAGAGGCAATATTAAATTTTGGGTTAAATAAGACGTTTATCCCGGGTTAATATTTTATAAGACACTTACAAAATTCTTTGCATGGAGATGTGTTATGTTATGTCACCAGAATTCTTGCCATGCCCCAAACATTGGTCTTCATTAGTGAATAACAGAGAAATCCAATGTGTGTACGCCCAGGACGCATGGTGGATCGCTGGCTGGTTCTTTTCAACCTGCAAAGCCTGGCCAAAGGATATCTTGTTGGGTTCCTCTGCATTTTGCAGAGGCGCCTCGTGCTGGAGATTAGAAATGGCCAAACTTACGGATTAAAGCCTATGAGAGATAATAGTTTAAAAAGTTTGGATAAACTACAGATAAACTAGCATTACTAACTTACTGTAAATGGCAGTGGCACCTGGGAAATTGTATGGGGAACATGTCCATATCACCATAACTTGTTTAAACACTTCTTTCCCCCAAGATCAGGCAATTGTCGGGTTTCTGCATGCTACATTCATGGGTTACTGAAAATCGAACAATACATTCAAGGGTTAGCGAAAATCGAAAAATAAATTCGAGGGTTATTGAAAATCAAACATTAAATTCATGGGTTACCGAAATCGAAGGCTACATTTAAGGGTTACCAAATTTGAACGTTAAATTATCGATAATTATCGAATTTTCTAAATGTTCTTCAAGTTCGGAATACTTCAAGTTTTTATGAACTCATAAAGTTTGGGCTGAACTTGGGTTTGGGTCAATCACTACTGGAGATCAAAGGTATATGTGTTTGCACAGGACCACTGGTTGTCTGGTGAAATATAACTTGGGTGTCTGTCATTTTCCATCTGTTAACAATCTAGTTAACAGCTGAATAGTTATGAAACTTTAAATGTGGCACTATAAGTGTTGAACTCACCTCCTACTGAAATTAATCTCAGAACTCAAAAGGTTGGAAAATCCACACACCATTTCTTTGCAAAATACACTACTCTTGTAATATATATCTGACTATGTAAAATCATAGCTAAAAGAGCAAGTTTCAAAACAAAATTAACTGTAATTACACAGTTTTGCTTTATAGAAAAAGGGATGTTTGGTTAAACTTTATTTCTAGCCTTTACTGCTTGTTGAGTAATGGCAGGTAATATAGTGGATAACCCCCAACTGTAAATTATAAGGATATTAGAAGTCACAGAGGAGTTCCGTGACCATATAAAAGCCATCGGCCAAATGCCTTTTATACAGGGCACAGAATTCCCAGATAACCTCTAATATCCCTTAAATTTACTGTTCGGGGTGCATTATTTATTATAACCTACCCCTTTATTTCTTCTGGTTTCCTTCTCCTCCTGGAACTGTAAGATTATAAGGCTATAATCTTATAGTTCCTCCCATAGAAATCCACTACAGGGCTAGGTTATAAGACTATAAAGAACAATCTGGATTTTTGAGCATTTAATCAGGCCATAACTGAATATATGCTTGAGAAAGAACTTCTTAGAGTTCGAAACATGTTGCACGATAAAATAGCACTTGATCTATAATGCGGTGTGGAGTCATTACAGTGGGCCTATTTAAACAGAGGGTTGACCCACATTTAATTGCAACCCACAGAGAAAGACTAACCATTTCCCTAGGATACAACTGTTACTATATTTCCCTCAGTCAACAATAAAAAGGTTTAAATGTCAGAGCTGCTTGACAGAAACAGAGCAACATATCTGGAAATGATTTGTGTGTGTACAATAAAAAAATGTCCTTGGGTTACATATGACTTACTGAGGCTTCTTCACAGAAGCACCAACATCATATTAATGTCGACCTTTCCCTTGAACCAAAGTTAGAGCACAATGTAAATGTTTCTGTGACCTGTTAAGTAAGGAAGAGCAGGTGCATACATCCCTTTGCGCTACTCACGCGAAAGGAAAGACAAACACACACACCTAGAGGCACGAGCCACAAAAGGTTATTTTACTTTATTTTCCTTCCAATTCCTGCTGTTCAGTAATCACTTTCAGCCTGTTTTAGTGAATGAATATTAGAAAGCATGTGCAGCTGCAGCAAGTTCAAAATAGAAGGATTAAATAGATAATATCCATCAGAATTTGTTCTATATTAATTCACTGACAGTAAGTGTAAAATAATATATGCATTGCTTCTGCAGCTTGGGATTTACATTTCTATTGTCAGTAGATAAATGCATAGCTCGACTTTCAATCACAACTCTTGACTAGTCATCATTTATACAGCGTATGTTCCTTAGTAGCCTCCGATGTATTGCAGTCATGGGCACAGAGCAAGGATCAGCCATGGTTCTCAAAGATCTTAATCATAGGCAGAATTTATATTTCACAAGAAAGGTGTGAATAGGAAAAGAAAATAGAAAGTGTTTCATTAAGTGGCCCTTAAAGACATCAAATCTAGGAATACTACATAGAAGGAGTAACTAGTACTGCAGTGGATGAGTGGAGTTGAGTTCTAGCGTTTGTTTGTCATTTCATCTATAATTACACCCTAGGCACCCATAGGTCTTATTATTTTTTTCTCTTTTATGCCTGCAACATTTCATGGAATTTTCTTCACAAGCATCATATTTGCCAACCCTGCTAAATTAAAAGGATAGTAACTATAAATGCTCGCCTAAAGCATAGAAACATTTTTTCCCTCATTGTTGTCACTTGATAGGGTTGAAATATAACTGACAAAATATATAAAGATGGTATAGTATACATCCATTATAAAGCGCAACTAGTGACCAATTTAATATAGTATACATACAAAATAGAAGCCTAGTGCACACCCCATTCAATTTGCTTACATATTTATTCCCTCTATGATGCTGCTTTAAAAAGCCTTCCATTCTCTCTAAATAAAAGCAATTAGTTCAACAACTTGGCCAAATTATTTTAAGCCCAGCCACCACTTTAAGGTTTGCTTTTTCAGCTGGGTCCTAATCTATCAGTACTTGCCTTTCATGAGCTGAATGTCCTTGCTGCACTGTGGCTAGCTTTCTTTGGACTAACTCTCCTGCTATAAGTACTTTACTTACCTGAGCACATGACCTTAACTTGGGTGGAGTACACATTCCCAGAGGCTTGGTCAAACCTCCATTGTAACACACTATCAGGGAGATACAATAAAAGTTCTTATTGTTTAAAATGGTGCTAATTTTGCCCCAACCAATCAGATTTTATTTAACATTTGAAAGCTAACATCTGATTGGTTGGGGCAAAATTAGCACCATTTTAAACGATAAGAACTTTTATTGAATAACCCCCAAAATATATAAAGACCAATTTAATATTGTATACTTTATATAACTGAACTGTGAGTCCTTGATAGAATATAAAATAAAGACGTATTAATCCTTTTTAATCTACTCAGCAATACCCACATTTCCTGCCTAACAGTTGATCCAGGGGAAGGCAAAAAGAAACAGTAGGAAGGGGAATAAAATTCCTTTCTGTCTCACAGGTCTGTTATTACCAGACTTTGTACGACTTTCTTTTTTGTATATTGTAAATACATCGGCTTTTTCCAATCCAGAGGCACGTTTCCGGACATGAGGGACTGAGAAAATAAGAAACAATGACCTAGATAAAATTGAACTTGGTAAACTTAGGACACAATAATATTTTTACTAGGCCCAGAAGTTTTATTGATATTAACCTTATTTAGTTGTTTTCGGAACCATATCTTCAGTTAACGTACCGTATATACTCGAGTATAAGTCGACTCGAGTATAAGTCGAGGTACCCATTTTTACCTCAAAAATGAGTAAAACCAATTGACTCGAGTATAAGTCGAGGGTAGAGTAGTAGAAGGGAGTGGAAGTAGGGAGTAGAAACATCTGGAGTGGAACTGCACACACTAACCCCAAAACACACTACCCTGTCCCACACACTAACCCCAAAACACACTACCCTGTCCCTGACTCCTTACTCTCCCCTCCAGCCCCAGGTCCAGCCCCAGGAATAAAACCTATTTCCCTGCACCCATCTTCTCACCCTGCCACTACACTACACTACTACAGTACACTACACTACTCCCTGCACCCATCTTCTCACCCTGCCACTACACTACACTACACTACTCCCTGCACCCATCTTCTCACCCTGCCACTACACTACACTACACTACTACAGTACACTACACTACTCCCTGCACCCATCTTCTCACCCTGCCACTACACTACAGGGTGTACAGAGTCCGGGCCCCCGACATTATGCACTTGATGGAGGAATCCGGCTGCCCGTCCACTGATGGTCGCATCCACTGAGTCACGACTCGGCGCCGGTCTAATTTCCCGGCGCCGAGTCGTGACGTCAGTGGATGCGACCATCAGTGGACGCGGCAGCCGGATTCCTCCATCAGTAAGTGACTGACTCGAGTATAAGTCGAGGTTCAGTTTTCAGGCTGTTTTCACAGCCTGAAAACCTCGACTTATACTCGAGTATATACGGTAAGTGCAATTGCATCCTTTATTTATTGCTACTATACTCTATGCTATGGGTACTTGTATGTTCTATAGTGTACACAGAGGAACTTGTATAAGACAATTGCATTATTGGCACCTTCTGTAACTATCTTATGACCATTATTTAATGCCCCTCCATTTTCAGTGCTAATGTTCTTACTGTTAATATACTTAAAAAATTGTTTAGGGTTAGAGGCATATTTATAAAGGTTTGTTAAAGTTCTTTAATGCTGCCTTTTCGCCAAATTTGGACTTTTTGCTATTTATAAACCAATGATGACCAGTGGCAAAAGGTCATTACCGCTACTTTTCGCTTAACGCCATACATTGCTGCGGTAACCGCTCAAGCATATTTATAAAATGGCAAAAAGTGTATTTTTGCATTAAGTGTGAGGTGACAAAAACGCATACGTGGCCTTTATTTAGTCTGCCAATGGGTCCATGGAAGGTGTCAGTACATTGTGAAGTGTTTCTCAATACTAATAAGTACCCAGGGGGGTGTTAGACTATTTTCCAGCATTTACTGGAATACGATCTGAGATTTTGCTTTTTAAGGTTTATTTTTGGCTTTTTTTTTATAAAGGGCCTTATTTTGTTTTTTTCCCACCAGCCTTTACCACAATTTTTTAAACTTTCAACTTTTATTTTCATCAAAATTATTCACAATTTTCATCAAAAGCGAAAATGATGTAAGTAGCACTAATAATGCTAAAAAAGTTCAGCACATATGATGGTAAAACTAGTATAGTACTTCCTGATCGTTTTTTTCAAAGTAGTATTTAAATTGGTTAATACACACTGAACGCCTATCTTTGTTATTTAAAAATATTTTTAAAATGCTTGTTTGGTGTTTTTTTTAGCCAAAGATATAATAGTGTAAAACTCAAAAGGTTCATTATATTTCTGATGCTTTATTAGCCTTTTTGTGAACTTAACTTTGCTAAGAATACACAAATATTTGTAGTCCCATATATAACCAAATAGAAATATTTCTACACAACCCTCCAAGCAATCATACACCCTTCTGTGATTACCCCAGTATACTGTATATATTAACAACTGTCTAGTGCTATTAAGTTCAAGCAGATTTCTGTAATATAATTTCTATATATAGGAGTAGATTGTATTATGCCTGAGGAAGAAGCCTAGTGCTTCAGAAGCTTGCATTTTCAATCATTTTAGTTAGCCAATAAAAGGTATTATTTTATATCCAAGATGTCTTCAATTTCTATATATAGAATAGGTTTTTTTATGTTATATTGTTGCCAGTTTCTGCTTTTTTTAAAGATATTTAATATACATCAGTCCCAGAAAAGCTGTTTGAGGAGAAATGTATTCTGTGTGTGACTCAATCACACCATTTACAGAAGAACTGACTGAATACGCAGAATTCATTGGCTAGCATGTATGTATTCAGTTACCTGGGGTATATCAGCTAAAGTTCCTACTAGATTACCTTATCCATTAAAATATGGGCAAAACAGTATGTTAACTAACTTGTAGAACTTGTTAACAAACAAAAGAATTCTAGTGCACGAACAATTCTAATAGGCACATTTGAACAATGTACCTTAAGCAAGAGTCAGATTCAAGCAGACAAGCTACGAAAAAGCCGTCAGCTCATAGGACCCAGCTTTAGAAAGCAACCTTGACATGGTGGCTGCTGGGCTTAAAACAATCTGGGTAATTTATAGACCTAATTGCTTTCATTTATCCATGGTCCATGGCAGGTTCTTTAAAGCAGCAACCTAATTGAAATTTAGCCAATATGCAATTACAATTGCATTAGAATTCTATTGTTTGTATGTATTCTATTTTTGGTGTCTAGTTGCACTTTAATATGGATATACAACAAACCTATTTTATGTGTGTAACTTGTGTAGTAAGTTTACCTGCACTAAAGCACAGCATCCACGACATATAAACAAAACCATTTATATTGGTAGACTGGTATAACTACATGTACTTTTTATATTTTCTTTTTTCTTGATAATGTCTAATAGAATATCTTCCTCCTTTAAAATCAAAGATTATGTAATTTTTATGCCCAAATTTCTAGCTGCTTCATCATAATATTATGTAGTGCCGAAAGTCTTGCATCAATGACGAGTGGTTGAGATGAGAATATTCAGTTAAGGCAGAGAAAATTGATGTTTTTAGAATATGGAACTTAATGACATCTGCATAGCTTTATTAAAAGAAAACTGCACAAGACCATAAGGACACATAAAATTAACTTAAATTGAAAAAAGCTAATTTGGAAAGTTTTTAAACTATTAGTTTGTTTAGAATACTTCTCTGAAACCTTGCTTTCGTTGATCTTAGTTCATGTTAATTGTATTTTTCTCAGTTACTATGTTAAAACACCCAGGGGCAAATGCAGGAAAGCAGCACAACTTAAAGGGCAACTCCAACCTCATAAGAACATCTTTTAGAAAGAATGGCCTCTTTAAAATATGTTGATATATCCTACTTTGTTCTATGAATTCATTACTGTATGCCTGCTATGCTTCTGGATGCCTCATGGAAACTGAGCCATTTAGAAGCATTTACTGAGCATTTACTGAGCCTGGGCATGCTCAGAAGAGGCAGACAGGGGAGTAACATTCAGTCATTGGCTGTGATGTCAACTGTCAAATCCATAACTGACAGTTATTAACTGGAATAACCAGGAAGCAGAAACAGGGGAAACAGGACATTGTGCAGGAATTCAGGTTAAACTTATATATTTCACATTTCAAACTATTACCGTTTAGGGTTTTGGGGGGTGATTTACCTGTATGTAAGTTTTCATTTTGGGGCTGGACTTGCCCTTTAATGTTTATCCCATCAAATGCACTACACAAAGGGGCATATTTATAAAAGAGCGAAAAGTTGCGACAACTTTTCGCATTCGCTTTTCGCGTGGGTTTTCGGCAAACAGGCAGTTAACGCGATTTATAAAGGTGGCATTAACGAATGGCGAAAACGTATCCGCGACCTATCGCTCCAACCCTTTTCGCACTACTTCGCCATGCATCGCACTGGTAATTTGTGCGAAAAGGGAGCAAAAAGGCATAACGCAATTTATAAAAGAGCGAAAGGTGGTTTTGGCGTTAAAAAGAGAAAAAGATTAGTGCTACCCTGAAGGTGGTGAAAAGTCATTTTTTTGAGCGAAAAGGCATGTTTGGAGCATGTCTGTTGGGAATTTGGATTGGTTCCTGATTTTTAAGCCAACAAAAACGTAAAAAAAAGCCATTCATACAAATTGTCTACATGTTTTGAATTTTTGGAAACATCTATGAAGATATCGATTTTCAATTTGGTCTGTATGGAATATTTTTAGCTTGGACTTGAAATGAGTTCTGCTATTTTGTCTTTCACGTGAACGCACGTCACCCCCATCTTTCTCGGTGTGTTTTAGCATTTGCAACGTAGGCTCATTATTTCCTCAATTGTTAGCATTCAGGGTGTGTGCTTTATGCTCTTCTTTTTGGTAGCGTTAATAAGGGCTAGGCAACACTTGCGCATTTTTCACACATTTGCACGCGCAAATGCACATGCGTTTTGGGTAAAATGGAAATTGCGGGAACGCATCAAGTTCCTCAATTTCTGACGTGCATGCGATTGTGCATACGTTTCCCTTTTGGTTAACACATGTGTTCATCATTTTTGTGGCGTTAATGCATGCATTTCCGTAACCGAAAAAGTTGAAATTGCACGTGCAAACGCCAAATGCAGAAGGCTCGCGCACACAATTGTGTGCAATAGTGTTCGTGATTTGGTGTGCGATTCGTGTGCATTGCAATGTGGCCTCAGCCTGGCTCAGGACACACTACTACGCACAGGAATGGGACACAAAATTGCAAGCGCTATTGGCCGTGATTGTTGTACGTTTTTGGTTAATGCGTTAATGCATCCAAAATAGTGAACGCATATACAGGGTTATTCAATAAAAGTTCATATCGTTTAAAATGGTGCTAATTTTGCCCCAACCAATCAGATGTTAGCTTTCAAATGTTAAATAAGATGTGATTGGTTGGGGCAAAATTAGCACCATTTTAAACGATAAGAAATTTTATTGAATCTCCCTGATATTCTCCAAAAGCGAACAGACATGCAATCTGAAATTTCTGGATCTTTTGCATTCCCGCAATTTCCATTGTTTCTAAAATAGCAGACGCAAACGTGAACGCAAAACGTGGACGCAAACGCAAAAAACGCGCTGGTTTGGCTTCACCAAAGCCAATTTTGCCCTTGTCCAGAGAATATATCCACTTTCCATCCAGTGAGTCAGAGTGGCAAAACATCAAATCAGATTTTTTCCTGCAAGGGGGTTTTCCCAACTTTCCCAAGGAGCCATTGATTGTACGCATATTGCGCTCGCACCACCTAAACACAGAATGGAAGTGTATCTTAACAGAAAACACTTCCATTCTCTTAATGTTCAGGTGATGTGTGATTCCCACCTGCGCATTATGAGTATAAACAGTGCGTTTCCTGGAAATTGCCACGACTCCCATATTTTGCGCCAGTCAGCTCTCTACCGCAAGTTTACCAGGGGACGGATGACAGAGGGCTGGCTTGTGGGTAAGTGGTTCTTTTCCTCCAATTTCAAGGGAATGTGTATCCAAATGACTTACATCCATTATTTCCCCTTTCCAAATAGGAGACGCAGGGTATGGGATTCATTCCTGGCTCATGACCCTCCCTTAGGAATCCAAGGACACCTGCAGAGAGGCGCTATAATTTAGCACACTGTCAGACATGAAACGTGATTGAAAGACTCTTTGGAGTCTTGAAATCACGTTAAACAATGGTGGTATAGTGCTCCTCCCTAATCAGTACTGCTTATAGTGTATCCTTGAATACAAGGGTGCCTACAGGGCAAATATAACATATCATCAATATTGTCTCCCATCAGCCTCCAAAGACTGGAGGAATATTCGGAAGACTAAACACAGGCCCTGTTAATATAGGCACTATCACTATTATAATAATAAACGTCTGACAAGGTTCAAAGATCAATACAATGTACCTTTATTTGCTCTGAAAAATGTCATATATTAATAACCTTAAACCATTCCCCGGACTAGGAAATCACCCCTTTCAATACAATATACCATATAAACAAACAAAACTGGGCGGAAGGGCACAGAGGATGATGGGACTGGTAGGCTCCTCACTCACAACCACGTGTATCTTAGCATCCAATGCAGTTCACCAATAACCAAACCAAGATTGAGTGTCTAATCCAGATACTGAGAATGCAAATGAGAATGTCCTAATGAGAGTGAGTGTTACATACGGAAGGGTATCGGGACTACGCTTCATCACGAGAGTCTATACAGCCATCTAGCAGATACGGTAGACACGTCACAACAATAGGGGGAGTCTGTTGAACTGTGGATTCCCAAGCCGGTGAAACCTGGCGGAGGAGGATGGGGGTATCCAAGAAGAAAGAAAAATTTGCCACATTGCTAGGTATTATTAAAGTCATAAGTAAAGAGAAATGGGGTTGACTGGAAGCTCATCACAGATGAACAGGACAGAAAGATGATCAATGACACTAACTTAATCCCATAGGACATGTGTGAAGTTGTAGTTGACTTTGGGTAGTGGAAATATAATCTTTAGTTATGCATGTCTCAGTAATCAGTGTGTCTGTTTTACGGACTAAACTTGTTGTTTCTTTCCTCAGATTGTTTCTCTCAGAAGTCTTTTTTCAACGACACTTACCCGGATAAGTGAGAGTAACAACAGTAGTGGGGAGTCTGTTGAACTGTGGATTCCCAAGCCGGTGAAACCTGGCGGAGGAGGATGGGGGTATCCAAGAAGAAAGAAAAATTTGCCACATTGCTAGGTATTATTAAGTCATAAGTAAAGAGAATGGGGTTGACTGGAAGCTCATCACAGATAACAGGACAGAAAGATGATCAATGACACTAACTTAATCCCATAGGACATGTGTGAAGTTGTAGTTGACTTTGGGTATGTGAAATATAATCTTTAGTTATGCATGTCTCAGTAATCAGTGTGTCTGTTTTACGGACTAAACTTGTTGTTTCTTTCCTCAGATTGTTTCTCCAGAAGTCTTTTTTCAACGACACTTACCATTATCTTCGGGTTCTGAAGCCACTGCTGGCAGGTCTATATCTCCTGGACCCTCTGTGTTCCAAATGTCCCTGGGAAATGATCGTGTGTCCGTTGGAACGGGGTGTTGGTCAATGAGTTGGCGAGGAGCGCACCTAGTCCCCAGTGCTCTGACCACAGTGCAAAAAAGCCCAGCAACCGATTTGCATCCAGACAGACACACGCAGAGGGGGAAAAAAGCGCCACCGGAAACCTAGAAATACGGGAATTGGGGGGCTGGTGAAAAGGAAGGGAGGGAAACGCATCGATGGGCGTAAAGAAGGGCGTATGTTGTGTGCAGAGATGATGAAGGAAAGGAAGGGCTGCTCCGGCTGGAGCGCCAAATGTCTTTTTTAAGGCAGAAACTTTAATTTCTTTTATGTTTTGTTTTAAAAAAGTTTTATGGAGTTTTACCCCAAAATTATAGTTGATATTTTAAATCAAAATGTAAAGTTGTCTGTCTTTTTCTTCTTCTCCCTAACTATTCCAATTCTATCTTTTTATGATATTAAGGTGACCATACAGTAGGAAAATATTCCATACATAGATGTTTGATGTAATGTCTGCCTATTATATGTCCAGATTGGCTTAATTAGTCTCCCCAAAGTTAGATAGGATATACTGTATTTTATTTCAAACACACATAATGAATTCTGGAAAACAATGTTCCATCCTTGCATAGCAGGGACACTTATCCACATAACATGCCCTATTATTCTAACAGATTAGTCAATGTAAGCTGGGTACATATTAGAATTTTGTTTAAAACGAATGATTGTGCATCATTACGTGGCCAAAAATAGATTACATGTGTGAAGGCCAAACAAGTTCGTTCCCCCATTTTTCAGACTGTGCCAATCAGTGATGATTGTGCGGTACCTATGGGGCTGCACTGGGGTCCCGAAAACAACAGCCACTGTTGTGGCAACAGACACTCATTTTCCTGACAACGCTCGCTAGTTCAAACACTGGTTGTGGCCAAAAAGCAACAAACCCTGAGGCATGTGGCCATTGGTAACTTGTGGTAGAGAGCTGACCGGTGCTAATTATTCTTATGGAGTCGTGTCACTTCCGTGATACGCACCATTATACTCATAATGCGCAGGCGTGAATCGCACACCACCTGAACATGATACATCACCTTTCCGTCTAGTCAGTCAGAGTGGATAAAACATCCAATCTTAAGGGTTTTTTCAGAAATGCCTATGAGCCATTGATTTTACACATATTGCGCTCGCACCGCCTAAACAAAGAATGGAAGTGTATCTTAACAGAAAACACTTCCATTCTCTTAATGTTCAGGTGGTGTGCGATTCACGCCTGCGCATTATGAGTATAATTGGTGCGTATCACGGAAGTTGACACGACTCCCATAAGAATAATTAGCACCGGTCAGCTCTCTACCACAAGTTTACCAATGGCCACATGCCTCAGGGTTTTGTTGGCTTTTTGGCCACAACCGAGTGTTTGAAACTAGCGAGCGTTTTGTCAGGATAAATGAGTGTCTGTTGCCACAACAGTGGCTGTTGTTTTTCGGGACCCATCGTGCAGCCCCATAGGGTACCGCACAATCATACCTGATTGGCAAGTCTGAAAAATGGGGGAACGAACTTGTTTGGCCTGCACACATGGTAATCTATTTTTGTGCCACGTAATGATGCACAATCATTCGTTTTAAACAAAATTCTAATATGTACCCAGCTTTACATTGACTAATCTGTTAGGAATAATAGGGCATGTTATGTGGATAAGTGTCCCTGCCTATGCAAGGATGGAACATTGTTTTCCAGAATTCATTATGTGTGTTTGAAATAAAATACAGTATATCCTATCTTAACTTTGGGGAGACTAATTAAGCCAATCTGGACATATAATAGGCAGACATTACATCAAACATCTTATGTATGGAATATTTTCCTACTGTATGGTCCACTCAAAGTCAATGACATTCTTCTTTTCTACCAATTCTGATGCTCTACTCGGTTTCAACTTCAGAAACTGTATGTATGTATTTTATTTCTTTCACATCGGCCCTGCCCCGAAGAGCTTACAATCTAATCACTTATGTACACACACAACCTATCAGTATTTCTTTTATGATTGTGGGGGGAAACTGGAGTGCCCGGAGGAAACCCACGCAAGCACGGGGAGAAATACAAACTCCTTGCAGACGTGTCCAAGGGTGGAATCGTAATCTCAGTCTGCCAGGCATCAGTGCTAACCACTGAGCCACTGAACTACCCAACTTGTTCTCACAACATATAGATGCCTAAATGCATTGAGATGCTGCCATGAGAATGGCAAGAATTTAACGGGTTTACCTAATAAAGTGGACAGTGAGTGTATTATATATATATATATATATTGTTTGCTATTCCTTTTATTATTATATGGAGTTGTTCTTGCAAATAAGAAAAAACATAGCCGTTTGTTTGTTGGTTGGACTACTACTTCCTCACTTCCCCTCTCTTAAGCAAGCGGTTGGCTGGAACAAAGCATTGTAGCACTGTCCATAGAGGACGCACAATCAGCTTTGGTTTTCCGACAAGTCCAATCCCTTATTTATCTGATTTAGATGAATGACCAGTCGGTTGTGGCCGCCTGAAAAAAACTCCAATATTTCGGGCCAAACATGTAGGTGTGTACACACGCTTTAAGCACATGGGGAAAGAAACAGGCGATGTATAAAAAAAATGTTACTCTTCTTGCGAACTTACTGCACCACCGGATCCCAGTAAGGTAAGACCATTTTTGGTTCTTCATTGCCCCATACACCACAGTAGTAAGGCATTAAAATTAGCGTAAATTGTTGTGCAAATCTTAACATAACCTTTACTACATAGGCTATGACGCACTTTCCTAACATTTTTGGAAATGTGCTGCCATAGCGGAATTTGTGCAAAATCACACTTACCCAAAAGTACAATCGGTTAGCGTGGGTTTTGCACTAATTAAGCACAAAAATGGGCCGATAAAGCTTGGCCCGAAAGTATTCAGGTAGATAAGTCTCTGTGGTCAAAGCACAGAGGAATATATATTGGCTTGTTGAAATACAGCAGGGCTTTCTGAAATGTAGAAATTTGCAGACTTTGCAATGTAATAGTTGTTTTAAAAACTGTTCCTGGAACTTCTTTACTTGATATATCTTTGAGGGCTTTTAATGAAAACCAAAACCTGTTATTCCTATGATTAAGAATTGCTTCCATGGACCTGATTGTTATTAATATTAGTAGAATAGTTTTTGTTTTAGAAATTGCGGCAATGCCCCATTCCTGTAATAAAATAATATATTGCAGTTGAACAAGCCCTGCACATACACAGAGTACTCTTCTACTGTTCGTCCAAGTGCTGATATTTGTAAACTACATGCAAAATATTAGTGCCACAGTCATTCAGTTACAATGCACTTTGTGTATCTTGATAAATGATATTCTGTTTCATCAGCAATTCCCTATTCTGAGAAATGCCTTATAGAATGTGTTTAATCCTTACAGAATTATTATTAGATGCATTCCATTTCACATAAGTCATACAAAAAACATTCATAACTACATTTAATTTATCATTGACATATCAACGATTTTTATCCTCCTAGTATGCCTGAGGTATCGTAGGTTATCTAATTCAACATGCATCCCAATTTTCGTTTCACCTTAACTTTAACAGACACAATTGCATCTGCGCTGTCTTCAGTCACCAGTTATATTTCATGTCAGTCCTTCAAAAGCCAACTCCTCCCCACCCATAGTTTTTTTGTCTGAACTTGCATTAACTATTTGACGCTGTGCACCAGAAATATATGTATATACATATCACCAATGATAGTTTATGGAATTTATACTTATTGTGAATAAAGTTAAATTATAGTTATAATGAATTGTGTATGCAAACATTATTTTACTTGATTGATTTGAGTATTGACAGGTGATATGCAGGCACTCGTTTATAACGTTTTATGCCTGGTGCTAACCAACAGGATGAATAGCCAGGTAGATATGTTTTGCACTTGTAATAAACGTTTGTTTAACTTAAGTCCTTGGAAGTGAGCTGTTCATATCTACCTGTGTATGGGACTGTATTTATATATGTATTTTTATGTGCTTTCTAGATAAGTTTGAATAAAGGACTTGTGTGTATTTTGTTTAAACCCATCTAAAAAGCTGCTCTTGAAATATTCCAAAAGTATGTTTTGATTTATTGGCTTCCTTTTTCCTGGATTAGTCATAGTTTAGTACCTCATTTCTGTTCCTTGTTACTATAATTAAAACTGACAAACATGTCTTAATTGGGCTAAAAATGTTGCACTAACTAAATCTTACACGTGTTGCACACATGTAACATGATGCACAGTTAAGAACACCACCAATGCTTAATTAATCTAGCCCTAGCCCAATGTCTTTCTGATCCTTAGTGGCTCTTTCCATGGTGCCATTTCTACTACATGTTTAGTGTTCTTTTGGTTATGCTCATTAGGTATCAATTGTTGCATAGACAAAGCCATCATCATCTGGAATATTTAGCTTGTAGACTTTTGTTACTGCGTATATGCTTTTATCATATCAGTTTTTTCATAGACAGTTCAGGATACCTTTGCTTAATAGACATTATTTCAAGCCTTATTATTATTTTCATTTATTTTTTAAGCTTTTGTAAAGCATATATTTATTTTGATTTTTTCTCCCCGTTTGTCCTCCAACCCCTGCTATTTTCTAATTTGTTTTCCTTAGAATTTTTTCCTTTACACATACCTAGATAAACGCAATAGCATGTAGTCTACAACTCTAGGCCTAAAAATATTTTTACTCTGAGGCCACAATTAAGGCTGTGACACTCGATAAACCCTCTGTAAAAAATGTTGTAAAAATAACAGGATGTCATAATATAAGGATAATATGCTACCTACAGTAATATAAGGATATTACGCCACCGGAGGAGTTTCATGACCATATAGAGCACGAGGCAGCAGGCCGAGTGCTTTTATACAGGTCATGAAACTCCGAGGTGAAGTAAATTAATATATTACACTGTAGGTAGCGATTTATTTCTTACAGGCCAGACAAAAAAAATAGCCTGCCCACTACACTGTGTCTTCCCTTCCTGTATAGTCATTTATATAGATCACTGTTTAATGTATAAATAGTTAATTACCATTCCAATTGAAAAGAGAAAGAAGGACTGAACATTGTCTGTCAAGAATAAACAGGGATTCCTATATAAATGAATAATACAGGGAGGGGGAAACAGTGGGAGGGGCAGTAGAATACAGGAAGTCACTCAGTGACATCATTGAGTGATTGTAATATAGATTCTCGCCACTGCACCTTCCCATTGAAATGCCTAGCCTTATGTATTATAGACCGATTCAAACCTATGTTTTGGTAATTAGAATGGCATCTCCTGGCTATGAATTTTTTTTGGTTGACAAATTTAATCATAAACCTATGCAGATTTAAACATATAGAGGTATATTTTTCTGTATAATTATGTAGTGGCGAAAAGTATACCGATATATTTCAAGGCTAGACTACACTGCAGAAAAGCCATAAAAATCCCAAGGTGAGCTTCATATTTTGCCAAGGCTCCTGGGACTTTAATGCCAGCTAAACCTATTATAATAGCTAATAGCTGGTGTTTATAAGTTTCCCAAAATTGACCACAAATTTGGCACACAAGCAGCACGGTATTGCAAAAGACGTGAAGAGGTTAAAGTTGCTTTAATAGAATTAAACTGGTTAGCGTTAATTTAACCCGAGAAATCTGTCCCAGCGCCTTGGGCAAATTGGCACCTTAATGTATTAACTATATTTTCTTTTTTTTAGTGCATCATTAAATGCAATTTCATTTATATTTGTAGTTGGCCTACTTTGTTTATATAGGTGATGCTCACTACATGAACAGCAATATGTATCTTTACCCTTGACTCCAAGTGTCAGTTGAACAAAACTACAATATTTTCAGGATAAATACCATTTAACTGCGGCTGTGCCCAAAGGACTCAAGAAAGCGCACATGGATTCAACTAGCGGAACTTAATTAATCTTGCTGTCACTTCCTCCTCTCTATACATTAGTTTTGGAGCTATCTCACTCTACTGTGCTCTTCCTATTGGATACAGCTATCAAAATGTCCTGAAAGCATTCCACAAACATTAGCAACAGAATGTTTCAATCACCTTACTTGATGGCGAATTTTACTAATTATATTTTACATTCGCTGTGAGCTTTCACATAAAAAAATACTGTATACCAATGATCTGAATCATCAGCAAATCAGTTATTAAAATCCCTAAATAAAAGTTTTCATTTATATAATTAATTTTATTATAATTTAATGACAAATAAGACAAACTCCATAGGATGGAACAAAAAACAAAAAGAGGCAAATTAAATTTTTGGGTTTAAATAAGACGTTATCCCGGGTTAATATTTATAAGACACTTACAAAATTCTTTGCATGGAGATGTTTATGTTATGTCACCAGAATCTTTGCCATGCCCCAACATTGGTCTTCATTAGTGAAAACAGAGAAACCAATGTGTGTACCGCCCAGGACGTGGTGGGATCGCTGGCTGGTTCTTTTCAACCTGCAAAGCCTGGCCAAAGGATATCTTGTTGGGTTCCTCTGCATTTTGCAGAGGCGCCTCGTGCTGGAGATTAGAAATGGCCAAACTACGGATTAAAGCCTATGAAGATAATAGTTTAAAAAGTGTGGATAAACTACAGATAAACTAGCATTACTAACTTACTGTAAATGGCAGTGGCACCTGGGAAATTGTATGGGGACATGTCCATATCACCATAACTTGTTTAAACACTTCTTTCCCCCAAGATCAGGCAATTGTCGGGTTTTCTGCATGCTACATTCATGGGTTACTGAAAATCGAAAAATAAAGTTCGAGGGTTATTGAAAATCAAACATTAAATTCATGGGTTACCGAAATCGAAGGCTACATTTAAGGGTTACCAAATTTGAACGTTAAATTATCGATAATTATCGAATTTTCTAAATGTCTTCATGTTCGGAATACTTCAAGTTTTTATGAACTCATAAAGTTTGGCTGAACTTGGGTTTGGGTCAATCACTACTGGAGATCAAGGTATATGTGTTTGCCCAGGACCACTGGTTGTCTGGTGAAATTAACTTGGGTGTCTGTCATTTTCCATCTGTTACAATCTAGTTAACAGCTGAATAGTTATGAAACTTTAAATGTGGCACTATAAGTGTTGAACTCACCTCCTACTGAAATTAATCTCAGAACTCAAAAGGTTGGAAAATCCACACCACCATTTCTTTGCAAAATACACTACTCTTGTAATATATATCTGACATGTAAATCATAGCTAAAAGAGCAAGTTTTCAAAAAACAATTAACTGTAATACACAGTTTTGCTTTATAGAAAAAGGATTTTGGTTAAACTTTATTTCTAGCCTTTACTCTGCTTGTTGAGTAATGGCAGGTAATATAGTGGATAACCCCCAACTGTAAATTATAAGGATATAGAAGTCACAGAGGAGTTCCGTGACCATATAAAGCCATCGGCCAAATGCCTTTTATACAGGGCACAGAATTCCCAGATAACCTCTAATATCCCTTAAATTTACTGTTCGGGGTGCATTATTTATTATAACCTACCCCTTTATTTCTTCTGGTTTCCTTCTCCTCCTGGAACTGTAAGATTATAAGCTATAATCTTATAGTTCCTCCCATAGAAATCCCCTACAGGGCTAGGTTATACGACTATAAAGAACAATCTGGATTTTTAGCATTTAATCAGGCCATAACTGAATATATGCTTGAGAAAGAACTTCTTAGAGTTCGAAACCATGTTGCACGATAAAATAGCACTTGATCTATAATGCGGTGTGGAGTCATTACAGTGGGCCTATTTAAACAGAGGGTTGACCCCATTTAATGCAACCCACAGGAAGACTAACCATTTCCCTAGGATACAACTGTTACTATATTTCCCTCAGTCAACTAAAAATGTTAAATGTCAGAGCTGCTTGACAGAAACAGAGCAACATATCTGGAAATGATTGGTGTGTGTACAATAAAAAAATGTCCTTGGGTTACATATGACTTACTGAGGCTTCTTCACAGAAGCACCAACATCATATTAATGTCGACCTTTCCCTTGAACCAAAGTTAGAGCACAATGTAAATGTTTTCTGTGACCTGTTAAGTAAGGAGAGCAGGTGCATAATCCCTTTGCGCTACTCACGCGAAAGGAAAGAACAAACAACACACACCTAGAGGCACGAGCCCACAAAGGTTATTTACTTATTTTCCTTCCAATTCCTGCTGTTCAGTAATCACTTTCAGCCTGTTTTAGTGAATGAATATTAGAAAGCATGTGCAGCTGCAGCAAGTTCAAAATAGAAGGATTATAGATAATATCCATCAGAATTTGTTCTATATTAATTCACTGACAGTAAGTGTAAAATAATATATGCATGCTTCTGCAGCTTGGGATTTACATTTCTATTGTCAGTAGATAAATGCATAGCTCGACTTTCAATCACAACTCTTGACTAGTCACATTTATCAGCGATGTTCCTTAGTAGCCTCCGATTGTATGCAGTCATGGGCACAGAGCAAGGATCAGCCATGGTTCTCAAAGATCTTAATCATAGGCAGAATTTATATTCACAAGAAAGGTGTGAATGGAAAAGAAAATAGAAAGTGTTTCATAAGTGGCCCTTAAAGACATCAAATCTAGGAATACTACATAGAAGGAGTAACTAGTACTGCAGTGGATAGTGGAGTGAGTTCTAGCTTTGTTTGTCATTTCATCTATAATTACACCCAGGCACCCATAGGTCTTATTATTTTTTTCTCTTTTATGCCTGCAACATTTCATGGAATTTTCTTCACAAGCATCATATTTGCCAACCCTGCTAAATTAAAAGGATAGTAACTATAAATGCTCGCCTAAAGCATAGAAACATTTTTTCCCTCATTGTTGTCACTTGATAGGGTTGAAATAACTGACAAAATATATAAAGATGGTATAGTATACATCCATTATAAAGCGCAACTAGTGACCAATTTAATATAGTATACATACAAAATAGAAGCCTAGTGCACACCCCATTCAATTTGCTTACATATTTATTCCTCTATGATGCTGCTTTAAAAAGCCTCCATTCTCTCTAAATAAAACAATTAGTTCAAAACTGGCCAAATTATTTTAAGCCCAGCCACAAAAGGTTTGCTTTTTCAGCTGGGTCCTAATCTATCAGTACTTGCCTTTCATGACTGAATGTCCTTGCTGCACGTGGCTAGCTTTCTTTGGACTAACTCTCCTGCTATAAGTACTTTACTTACCTGAGCACATGACCTTAACTTGGGTGGGAGTACACATTCCCAGAGGCTTGGTCAAACCTCCATTGTAACACACTATCAGGGAGATACAATAAAAGTTCTTATTGTTTAAAATGGTGCTAATTTTGCCCCAACCAATCAGATTTTTTTAACATTTGAAAGCTAACATCTGATTGGTTGGGGCAAAATTAGCACCATTTTAAACGATAAGAACTTATGAATAACCCCCAAATATATAAAGACCAATTTAATATAGTATCTTATATAACTGAACTGTGAGTCTTGATAGAATATAAAATAAAGACGTATTAATCCTTTTTATCTACTCAGCAATACCCACATTTCCTGCCTAACAGTTGATCCAGGGGAAGGCAAAAAGAAACAGTAGGAAGGGAATAAAATTCCTTTCTGTCTCACAGGTCTGTTATTACCAGACTTTGTACGACTTCTTTTTTGTATATTGTAAATACATCGGCTTTTTCCAATCCAGAGGCACGTTTCCGGACATGAGGGACTGAGAAAATAGAAACAAGGCCTAGAAAAATTGAACTTGGTAAACTTAGGACACAAATATATTTTTACTAGGCCCAGAAGTTTTATTGATATTAACCTTATTTAGTTGTTTTCGGAACCATATCTTCGTTAACGTACCATATATACTCGAGTATAAGTCGACTCGAGTATAATTCGAGGTACCCATTTTACCTCAAAAATGAGTAAAACCAATTGACTCGAGTATAAGTCGAGGGTAGAGTAGTAGAAGGAGTGGAAGTAGGGAGTAGAAACATCTGGAGTGGAACTGCACACACTAACCCCAAACACACTACCCTGTCCCACACACTAACCCCAAAACACACTACCCTGTCCCTGACTCCTTACTCTCCCCTCCAGCCCCAGGTCCAGCCCCAGGAATAAAACCTATTCCCTGCACCCATCTTCTCCCTGCCACTACACTACACTACTACAGTACACTACACTACTCCCTGCACCCATCTTCTCACCCTGCCACTACACTACACTACACTACTCCTGCACCCATCTTCTCACCCTGCCACTACACTACACTACACTACTACAGTACACTACACTACTCCCTGCACCCATCTTCTCACCCGCACTACACTACAGGGTGTACAGAGTCCGGGCCCCCGACATATGCACTTGATGGAGGAATCCGGCTGCCGCGTCCACTGATGGTCGCATCCACTGATGTCACGACTCGGCGCCGGTCTAATTTCCCGGCGCCGAGTCGTGACGTCAGTGGATGCGACCATCAGTGGACGCGGCAGCCGGATTCCTCCATCAGTAAGTGACTGACTCGAGTATAAGTCGAGGTTCAGTTTTCAGGCTGTTTTCACAGCCTGAAAACCTCGACTTATACTCGAGTATATACGGTAAGTGCAATTGCATCCTATTTTATGCTACTATACTCTATGCTATGGGTACTTGTATGTCTATAGGTACACAGAGGAACTTGTATAAGACATTTGCATTATTGGCACCTTCTGTAACTATCTTATGACCATTATTTAATGCCCTCCATTTTCAGTGCTAATGTTCTTACTGTTAATATACTTAAAAAATTGTTTAGGGTTAGAGGCATATTTAAAAGGTTTGTTAAGTTCTTTAATGCTGCCTTTTCGCCAAATTTGACTTTTGCTATTTATAAACAATGATGACCAGTGGCAAAAGGTCATTACACGCTACTTTTCGCTTAACGCCATACATTGCTGCGGTAACGCGCTCAAGCATATTTATAAATGGCAAAAATGTATTTTTGCATTAAGTGAGGTGGACAAAAACGCATACGTGGCCTTTATTTAGTCGCCAATGGGTCCATGGAAGGTGTCAGTACATTGTGAAGTGTTTCTCAATACTAATAAGTACCCAGGGGGGTGTTAGAGACTTTTTCCAGCATTTACTGGAAATCATCTGAGATTTTCGCTTTTTAAGGTTTATTTTTGGCTTTTTTTTTATAAAGGGCCTTATTTTGTTTTTTCCACCAGCCTTTACCACAATTTTTTAAACTTTCAACTTTTATTTTCATCAAAATTATTCACAATTTTCATCAAAAGCGAAATGATGTAAGTAGCACTAATAATGCTAAAAAATTCAGCACATATGATGGTAAATAGGTAGTCTCCCTGATCGTTTTTCAAAGTAGTATTAAATTGGTTAATACACACTGAACGCCTATCTTTGTTATTTAAAAATATTTTTAAAATGCTTGTTTGTGTTTTTTTTAGCCAAGATTAATAGTGTAAAACTCAAAAGGTTCATTATATTTCTGATGCTTTATTAGCCTTTTGTGAACTTAACTTTGCTAAGAATACACAAATTTGTAGTCCCATATATAACCAAATAGAAATATTTCTACACAACCCTCCAGCAATCATACACCCTTCTGTGATTACCCCATTATACTGTATATATTAACAACTGTCTAGTGCTATTAAGTTCAAGCAGATTTCTGTAATATAATTTCTATATATAGGAGTAGATTGTATTATGCCTGAGGAAGAAGCCTAGTGCTTCAGAAGCTTGCATTTCAATCATTTTAGTTAGCCATAAAAGGTATTATTTATATCAAGATGTCTTCAATTTCTATATATAGAATAGGTTTTTTTATGTTATATTGTTGCCAGTTTCTGCTTTTTTTAAGATATTTAATATCATCAGTCCCAGAAAACTGTTTGAGGAGAAATGTATTCTGTGTGTGACTCAATCACACCATTACAGAAGAACTGACGAATACGCAGAATTCATTGGCTAGTCTGTATGTTTCAGTTCCTGGGGTATATCAGCTAAAGTTCCTACTAGATTACCTTATCCATTAAAATATGGGCAAAACAGTATGTTAACTAACTGTAGAACTTGTTAACAAACAAAAAGATTCTAGTGCACGAACAATTCTAATAGGCACATTTACAATGTACCTTAAGCAAGAGTCAGATTCAAGCAGACAAGCTACGAAAAAGCCATCAGCTCATAGGACCCAGCTTTAGAAAGCAACTTGACATGGTGGCTGCTGGGGCTTAAAACAATCTGGTAATTTATAGACCTAATTGCTTTCATTTATCCATGGTCCATGGCAGGTTCTTTAAAGCAGCAACCTAATTGAAATTTAGCCAATATGCAATTACAATTGCATTAGAATTCTATTGTTTGTATGTATTCTATTTTTGGTGTCTAGTTGCACTTTAATATGGATATACAACAAACCTATTTTATGTGTGTAACTTGTGTAGTAAGTTTACCTGCACTAAAGCACAGCATCACGACATATAAACAAACCATTTATATTGGTAGACTGGTATAACTACATGTACTTTTTATATTTTCTTTTTTCTTGATAATGTCTAATAGAATATCTTCCTCCTTTAAAATCAAAGATATGTAATTTTTATGCCCAAATTTCTAGCTGCTTCATCATAATATTATGTAGTGCCGAAAGTCTTGCATCAATGACGAGTGGTTGGATGAGAATATTCAGTTAAGGCAGAGAAAATTGATTTTTTTTAGAATATGGAACTTAATGACATCTGCATAGCTTTATTAAAAGAAAAACTGCACAAGACCATAAGGACAACACAAAATTAACTTAAATTGAAAAAAGCTAATTTGGAAAGTTTTTAAAACTATTAGTTTGTTTAGAATACTTCTCTGAAACCTTGCTTTCGTTGATCTTAGTTCATGTTAATTGTATTTTTCTCAGTTACTATGTTAAAACACCCAGGGGCAAATGCAGGAAAGCAGCACAACTTAAAGGGCAACTCCAACCTCATAAGAACATCTTTTAGAAAGAATGGCCTCTTTAAATATGTTGATATATCCACTTTGTCTATGAATTCATTACTGTATGCCTGCTATGCTTCTGGATGCCTCATGGAAACTGAGCCATTTAGAAGCATTTACTGAGCATTTACTGAGCCTGGGCATGCTCAGAAGAGGCAGACAGGGGAGTAACTTCAGTCATTGGCTGTGATGTCAACTGTCAATCCATAACTGACAGTTATTAACTGGAATAACAGGAAGCAGAAACAGGGGAAAACAGGACATTGTGCGGAATTCAGGTTAAACTTATATATTTCACATTTCAAACTATTACGTTTAGGGTTTTGGGGGTGATTTACCTGTATGTAAGTTTTTCATTTTGGGGCTGGACTTGCCCTTTAATGTTATCCCATCAAATGCACTACAACAAAGGGGCATATTTATAAAAGAGCGAAAAGTTGCGAAACTTTTCGCATTCGCTTTTTCGCTGGGTTTTCGGCAAACGGCAGTTAAACGCGATTTATAAGGTGGCATTAACGAATGGCGAAAACGTATCCGCGACCTATCGCTCCAACCCTTTTCGCACTACTTCGCCATGCTCGCACTGGTAATTGTGCGAAAGGGAGCAAAAAGGCATAACGCAATTTATAAAAGAGCGAAAGGTGGTTTTGGCGTTAAAAAGAGAAAAAGATTAGTGCTACCCTGAAGGTGGTGAAAAGTCATTTTTTTGAGCGAAAAGGCATGTTTGGAGCATGTCTGTGGGATTTGGATTGGTTCCTGATTTTTAAGCCAACAAAAACGTAAAAGCCATTCATACAAATTGTCTTACATGTTTTTGGAACATCTATGAAGATACGATTTTTCAATTTGGTCTGTATAGGAATATTTTAGCTTGGACTGAAATGAGTTCTGCTATTTTGTCTTTCACGTGAACGCACCCGTCACCCCCATCTTTCTCGTGTGTTTTAGCATTTGCAACGTAGGCTCTATTTCATTTACAATGCGAGGTCAATTGTTAGCATTCAGGGGGTGTTCTTTAGCTCTTCTTTTGGTAGCGTTAATAGGGCTAGGCAACACTTGCGCATTTTTCACACATTTGCACGCGCAAATGCACACGCGTTTTGGGTAAAATGGAAATTGCGGGAACGCATCAAGTTCCTCAATTTCTGACGTGCATGCGATTGTGCATACGTTCCCTTTTGGTTAAACACATGTGTTCATCATTTTTGTGGCGTTAATGCATGCATTTCCGTAACCGAAAAAGTTGAAATTGCACGTGCAAACGCCAAATGCAGAAGGCTCGCGCGCACACAATTGTGTGCAATAGTGTTCGTGATTTGTGCGATTCGTGTGCTTGCAATGTGGCCTCAGCCTGGCTCAGGACACACTACTACGCACAGGAATGGGACACAAAATTGCAAGCGCTATTGGCCGTGATTGTTGTACGTTTTGGTTAATGCGTTAATGCATCCAAAATAGTGAACGCATATACAGGGTTATTCAATAAAAGTTCATATCGTTTAAATGGTGCTAATTTTGCCCCAACCAATCAGATGTTAGCTTTCAAATGTTAAATAAGATGTATTGGTTGGGGCAAAATTAGCACCATTTAAACGATAGAATTTTATTGAATCTCCCTGATATTCTCCAAAAGCGAACAGACATGCAATCTGAAATTTCTGGATCTTTTGCATTCCCCCGCAATTTCCATTGTTTCTAAAATAGCAGACGCAAACGTGAACGCAAAACGTGGACGCAAACGCAAAAAACGCGCTGGTTTGGCTTCACCAAAGCCAATTTTGGCCCTTGTCCAGAGAATATATCCACTTTCCATCCAGTGAGTCAGAGTGGCAAAACATCAAATCAGATTTTTTCCTGCAAGGGGGTTTTCCCAACTTTCCCAAGGAGCCATTGATTGTACGCATATTGCGCTCGCACCACCTAAACACAGAATGGAAGTGTATCTTAACAGAAAACACTTCCATTCTCTTAATGTTCAGGTGGTGTTGATTCCCACCTGCGCATTAGGAGTATAACAGTGCGTTTCCTGGAAATTGCCACGACTCCCATATTTTGCGCCAGTCAGCTCTCTACCCGCAAGTTACCAGGGGACGGATGACAGACTGTGGGTAAGTGGTTCTTTTCCTCCAATTTCAAGGGAATGTGTACCAAATATCTACATCCATTATTTCCCCTTTCCAAATAGGAGACGCAGGGTATGGGATTCATTCCTGGCTCATGACCCTCCTTAGGAATCCAAGGACACCTGCAGAGAGGCGCTATAATTTAGCACACTGTCAGACATGAAACGTGATTGAAAGACTCTTGGAGTCTTGAAATCACGTTAAACAATGGTGGTATAGTGCTCCTCCCTAATCAGTACTGCTTATAGTTATCCTTGATACAAGGTGCCTACAGGGCAAATATAACATATCATCAATATTGTCTCCCACAGCTCCAAAGACTGGAGGAATATTCGGAGAACTAAACACAGGCCCTGTTAATATAGGCACTATCACTATTATAATAATAAACGTCTGACAAGGTTCAAAGATCAATACAATGTACCTTTATTTGCTCTGAAAAATGTCATATATTAATAACCTTAAACCATTCCCCGGACTAGGAAATCACCCCTTTCAATACAATATACCATATAAACAAACAAAACTGGGCGGAAGGCACAGAGGATGATGGGATTGGTAGGCTCCTCACTCACAACCACGTGTATCTTAGCATCCAATGCAGTTCACCAATAACCAAACCAAGATTGAGTTGTCTATCCAGATACTGAGAATGCAAATGAGAATGTCCTAATGAGGTGGTGTTACATACGGAAGGATATCGGGACTACGCTTCATCACGAGAGTCTATACAGCCATCTACAGATACGGTAGACACGTCACAACAATAGGGAGTCTGTTGAACTGTGGATTCCCAAGCCGGTGAAACCTGGCGGAGGAGGATGGGGGTATCCAAAGAAAAAAATTTGCCACATTGCTAGGTATTATTAAGTCATAAGTAAAGAGAAATGGGGTTGACTGGAAGCTCACACAGATGAACAGGACAAAAGATGATCAATGACACTAACTTAATCCCAATGGACATGTGTGAAGTGTGTAGTTGACTTTGGGAGTGGAATATATCTTTAGTTATGCATGTCTCAGTAATCAGTGTGTCTGTTTTACGACTAAACTTGTTGTTTCTTTCCTCAGATTGTTTCTCTCAGAAGTCTTTTTTCAACGACACTTACCATTATCTTCGGGTTCTAAGCCACTGCTGGCAGGTCTATATCTCCTGGACCCTCTGGTGTTGCTGGCCTGGCAATTTCTGCTGGACCCTCAGGTGTGGCTGGCATCTAAGGCACATCTGTTTAAAGATGAGAAATATTGAATAATGCAAACCAATTACACAATAATGGTCATCAATCTCAAATGTTGATTTTACTTTAAAAGTGTGTCTGTCTTTGTCCATGTGGGTGTATCTTTGTCTGTCCGTGTCTGTGTCCATCCATGTGTGTCCTGTCCTTATCGTGTGTCTCTCCAGTCTGTGTATGTGTCTGTCCGTCTCTGTGTCTGCCTGTGTACAATTTCCTCAAATAAGAAGGACTAAGAGTAAACTCTTATTTGTTGGCTTCCTCATACAATGTCATAATTATGTTTAGATAACCGATGTAACATTTCACATTTCCCTTCTTGGTCAGTGTCCGCAAATGGTCTTTCATAACCAACCACGACCTCTCCTCCCATTGCAGTATAAAGTTGCTGTTCATAGTCAGTGAGGCGAACCTCCTCATAGGTCCTCACCCAGTTCTTTGGCCCAAAATGTTTTTGTTTTTGCCAACTGTTTTTGATGGACCTAAGTAGAACAAGATTTGGGACAAAGGGATTTATATTTACATCACAATTGTATGTTGCTGGACTATATTGTTGCAATCTTTGTACTAAGATACATTATTATTTTTCTAAAAGAGTAGAGATTCCAATCACTTCTCTTTAATTGTTTGTATAGTAACCAAATAAACATTTACCCCTTAATATCACTTAGTCGTTTTTTGACTAATGAGACAACCCTTCTGTAGTGCTCACAGCATTCACTTGGGTCCAAATTTGATTCTTCTGGCCAGCTGATAATCTTAAGGACGGTGCACAAAAATAAGTGTCCCATTTGGGGACAACAGCTTCACAAGTGCCCTATTTTCTCATAGGTGAAACGCACATTTCGGAGGCCTCTACCTAATATATTACAAAAGTGAAAGCATTTAGAATGTTATCATTCACATAAATACGCAGAGCCAACCTGCATTTACTTACCACCAGTTTTTGTGTTTCCCCCTCTTCCAAAGTTGGCTTTTTTTTTGCTTTTGGTCCCTTTAGGTGGGGAGGTGGGAGCTGGAATGGCAACCTCCGAAGGGGAGGCATCTGAGGCTCTGTTGGGGACATCGGAGTCGCTCCAGTTCCTGAGCTTCCTCTGAGCTCAGCACCAATCTGAAAGGTCCTCCTCAAGCATTTGCTCAAATATGGCTTTTAGGCGTGCACGCGCTTAGCTTGGGAAGTGTCCCATATGGGTGGGAGCTGCCCACATCTGTATCTGTTACAAATACTTGTTTTCTGTTATTTACATATTTGTCTTATATATTCACAAACAAAAAATGTTTTCCATCGGGTTTGTGTATTTTGTTGGTTGGTGGGAAGTCTGCGTGCAATTGTTTGATGTGTTGAAGAAACATTTTAAATTCAGAATCTTTGAAGTTGTGTGAATTCCTTGAGAGGTTCTCTCATGTTTCCCTATTTCACAGTAGACTTTTCCTATCTCCCTGCACAAGCTAATTTTGCTTCATCTAAGCATCATAAGAACACAAAGGAAAATCTGTGAGTTATTTTCACATTAACTATGTGTGCTAAGGAACCATGTTGTAACCTACACCAAAGGCATACTCCTAATCTTTGCATTTAAGGAGTAAGGAGGATTGTTGTGTTTGTGCACAAGTATGTTGTTTATTTTTTTAATCCAACATAATTTGTGAGATACACACCTAATGCAATTCCTGACACTGCAAAGAAGATTCCAAAAAAAAAGGGAACACGTATTGTCAGATTATGTGAACATTTCCAGAGTGACTGTTGCCTAATGTGTATTACATTTATTTAGGAAAATCCTCCAAACTGCACACCCCACACACAAGGTTAAGGTTAGCAAACAACAACAAACTAAGTTAGAGGAGTTAACTACCTGTGTGTTTTCACAATTCCTATGTCATTACCTACATAAATAGAGGAGATGTTAGGAAAACAGTTATGGTTCCAAACGTTGCACATTATCCCATAATGATATTTACCATTTTCTAAATAAAATGAACTTCTGGCCAAAGGAGCATTTACAAACGATCTGATTGTAGGTTTCATCTCACTAATAGTATCTAAAAGGTTGCCAAAAAGAAGCTAACACATATGATCATTTCTTGACATGTAGGAATAGAGATAGCACACCTGTTTGGGTTTAAAACTAACAAATTCCCAAGTACTCACCTTCAATGTTTTTGGTTTTTCTCGGTTCTCTTTCCTCGTCCTCCGCCTCCCTGTTCTTTTTCCATGTTCAAAAAGAACCTACGGCCACATGGTGTATGGAAGGGTGTTTCTTTTAAGGATTGGAAATAGGGCGTGTTTTTGCTCATTGGTTGATTTTTCGTGGGGGAAAGATGCGCTAATTGCGCGTCAATACGGATCAAATGCAATTTTTTTTGCACCTACACATGCGTTTCATGCTCTCATTCGGGCGCATGCGTTCATTTGCACTTTTCGCGCGCAATGTTTTGCTTGCTTATTTGCGGCAGCTCCATGCTTTTGCATTTTCATTTTCTCTACTCCTCCTCCTGTGGCTTCTCCTCCTCTGCAGTCCTCACCCTTCTCATCATGGTCCATCTCCTCCTCTGGGCAGTTGAGCCAACATCATCTTGAAATGTGGTAAATTTCTCCATTTGTTTAGAAATGTATAATCTAATCTTAGATGAGTTTAGGAAGGAACAACTCTGGTTTGGAATGGTCTTTGTTTCAAGCACATGATATGTGCAAGAGTGCACAATGGAATCTGTCTTTAGACATTTGGAGCATTATATAGGTTTAGAATTAGATACATCATTGTAATAATAAGTTCATCTAATCTATCACATTATATTAGGATAGCATTTTTTCTTGCAAAAATTACTAATTCAACACAGGAATATGTCAGAACTTTTTGGGACCAAGAATAATGTGATGTGTCAAACTACTACCAAACATCTTGCTCCTTTTGTCAGACACAAATCCAGGCATCCTCGTCTTTCATTTGCTCCAATTGATTTTGAGTCCTTTAACCAAATGTCCGTGAGATTTCCTGGAAATGTTCCTATGCAGACCACCTATCCCCAGTCTCTGGACCAGCATCCCCACCAGTGTCCACAAGACACACCCCACCACCCTGGAGCAGGATTGGCGGGCCTCATGCAGGCGGATTTGTGCCAAATGAAGAAAAGGCTGCTCCGGCTGGAGCTCCAAATGTCTTTTTTAAGGCAGAAACTTTAATTTCTTTTATGTTTTGTTTTAAAAAAGTTTTATGAGGTTTTACCCAAAATATATAGTTGATATTTTAAATCAAAATGTAAAGTTGTCTGTCTGTTTCTTCTTCCCTAACTATTCCAATTCTATCTTTTTATGATATTAGGGAACATTATCTTCGGGTTCTGAAGCCACTGCTGGCAGGTCTATATCTCCTGGACCCTCTGGTGTTGCTGGCCGGCAATTTCTGCTGGACCCTCAGGTGTGGCTGGCATCTAAGGCACATCTGTTTAAGATGAGAAATATTGAAATAATGCAAAGCCAATTACACAATAATGGTCATCAATCTCAAATGTTGATTTTACTTTAAAAGTGTGTCTGTCTTTGTCCATGTGGGTGATCTTTGTCTGTCCGTGTCTGTGTCCATCCATGTGTGCGTCCTTATCTGTGTCTCTCCATGTCTGTGTATGTGTCTGTCTCTCTGTGTCTGCCTGTGTACAATTTCCTTCAAATAAGAAGGTAAACTTAAGAGTAAACTCTTATTTGTTGGCTTCCTCATACTAATGTCTAATATTATTGTTAGATACAAGATGTAACATTTCACATTTACCTTCTGGTCAGTGTCCGCAAATGGTCTTCATAACCAACCACGACCTCTCCTCCCATTGCAGTATAAAGTTGCTGTTCATAGTCAGTGAGGCGAACCTCCTCATAGGGTCCTCACCCAGTTCTTTGGCCCAAAATGTTGTTTTTTGCCAACTGTTTTTTTGATGGACCTAAGTAGAAATACAGATTTGGGACAAAGGGATTAATATATTTACATCACAATTGTATGTTGCTGGACTATATTGTTGCAATCTTTGTACTAAGATACATTATTATTTTTCTAAAAGAGTAAGATATTCCAATCACTTCTCTTTAATTGTTTGTATAGTAACCAAATAAACATTTACCCCTTAATATCACTTAGTCGTTTTTTGACTAATGAGACAACCCTCTGTATGTGCCACAGCATTCACTTGGTCCAAATTTGATTCTTCTGGCCAGCTGATACTTTAAGGACTGTGCACCAAATAATGTGTCCCATTTGGGGACAACAGCTTCCACAAGTGCCCTATTTTCATCATAGGTGAAACGCACATTTCGGAGGCCTCTACCTAATATTTACAGAAGTGAAAGCATTTAGAATGTTATCATTCACATAAATACAGCAGAGCCAACCTGCATTTATCTACCCAGTTTTGTGTTTCCCCCTCTTCCAAAGTTGGCTTTTTTTTTTGCTTTTGGTCCCTTTAGGTGGGGAGGTGGGAGCTGGAATGGCAACCTCCGAAGGGGAGGCATGCTGAGGCTCTGTGGGGACATCGGAGTCTGCTCCAGTTCCTGAGCTTCCTCTGAGCTCAGCACCAAATCTGAAAGGTCCTCCTCAAGCATTTGCTCAAATATGGCTTTTAGGCGTCAGCGCGCTTAGCTTTGGGAAGTGTCCCATAATGGGTGGGAGCTGCCACATCTGTTCTGTTAGCAAAAATACATTGTTTTCTGTTATTTTACATATTGTCTTTATAGATTCACAAACAAAAAATGTTTCCATCGGGTTTGTGTATTTTGTTGGTTGGTGGGAAGTCTGCGTGCAATTGTTTGATGTGTTGAAGAAACATTTTAATTCAGAATCTTTGAAGTTGTGTGAATTCCTTGAGGTTCTCTCATGTTCCCTATTTCACGTAGACTTTTCCTATCTCCCTGCACAAGCTAATTTTTGCTTTCATCTAAGCATCATGTAGAACACAAAGGAAAAATCTGTGAGTTATTTTCACATTAACTATGTGTGCTAAGGAACCATGTTGTAACATACACCAAAGTGACATATCTCCTAATCTTTGCATTTAAGGAGTAAGGAGGATTGTGTGTTTGTGCACAAGTATGTTGTTTATTTTTTTTAATCCAACATAATTTGTGCAGATACACACCTAATGCAAGTTCCTGACACTGCAAAGAAGATTCCAAAAAAAAGGGAACACGTATTGTCCAGATTATGTGAACATTTCCAGAGTGACTGTTGCATAATGTGTATCCATTTAGTTGGGTAAAATGCTGGCCTGGCAATTTCTGCTGGACCCTCAGGTGTGGCTGGCATCTAAGGCACATCTGTTTAAAGATGAGAAATATTGAAATAATGCAAAGCCAATTACACAATAATGGTCATCAATCTCAAATGTTGATTTTACTTTAAAAGTGTGTCTGTCTTTGTCCATGTGGGTGTATCTTTGTCTGTCCGTGTCTGTGTCCATCCATGTGTGTCTGTCCTTATCTGTGTCTCTCCATGTCTGTGTATGTGTCTGTCCGTCTCTGTGTCTGCCTGTGTACAATTTCCTTCAAATAAGAAGGTAAACTTAAGAGTAAACTCTTATTTGTTGGCTTCCTCATTACTAATGTCATAATATTATTGTTAGATAACAGATGTAACATTTCACATTTACCTTCTTGGTCAGTGTCCGCAAATGGTCTTTCATAACCAACCACGACCTCTCCTCCCATTGCAGTATAAAGTTGCTGTTCATAGTCAGTGAGGCGAACCTCCTCATAGGGTCCTCACCCAGTTCTTTGGCCCAAAATGTTTGTTTTTTGCCAACTGTTTTTTGATGGACCTAAGTAGAAATACAAGATTTGGGACAAAGGGATTAATATATTTACATCACAATTGTATGTTGCTGGACTATATTGTTGCAATCTTTGTACTAAGATACATTATTATTTTCTAAAAAGAGTAAGATATTCCAATCACTTCTCTTTAATTGTTTGTATAGTAACCAAATAAAACATTTACCCCTTAATATCACTTAGTCGTTTTTTGACTAAGAGCAACCCTTCTGTAGTGCTCACAGCATTCACTTGGGTCCAAATTTGATTCTTGGCCAGCTGAAACTTTAAGGACTGTGCACCAAATAATGTGTCCCATTTGGGGACAACAGCTTCCACAGTGCCCATTTTCATCATAGGTGAAACGCACATTTCGGAGGCCTCTACCTAATATATACAGAAAGTGAAAGCATTTAGAATGTTATCATTCACATAAATACAGCAGAGCCAACCTGCATTTATCTACCCAGTTTTGTGTTTCCCCCTCTTCCAAAGTTGGCTTTTTTTTTGCTTTTGGTCCCTTTAGGTGGGGAGGTGGGAGCTGGAATGGCAACCTCCGAAGGGGAGGCAGATGGGCTCTGTGGGGACATCGGAGTCTGCTCCAGTCCTGAGCTTCCTCTGAGCTCAGCACCAAATCTGAAAGGTCCTCCTCAAGCATTTGCTCAAATATGGTTTAGGCGTGCAGCGCGCTTAGCTTTGGGAAGTGTCCCATAATGGGTGGGAGCTGCCACATCTGTATCTGTTAGCAAAAATACATTGTTTTCGTTATTTTACATATTTGTCTTTATGATCACAAAACAAAAATGTTTCCATCGGGTTTGTGTATTTGTTGGTTGGTGGGAAGTCTGCGTGCAATTGTTTGATGTGTTGAAGAAACATTTTAAAATTCAGAATCTTTGAAGTTGTGTGAATTCCTTGAGAGGTTCTCTCATGTTTCCCTATTTCACAGTAGACTTTTCCTATCTCCCTGCACAAGCTAATTTTGCTTCATCTAAGCATCATGTAAGAACACAAAGGAAAAATCTGGTGAGTTATTTTCACATTAAACTATGTGTGCTAAGGAACCATGTTGTAACATACACCAAAGTGACATATCTCTAATCTTTGCATTTAAGGAGTAAGGAGGATTGTTGTGTTTGTGCACAAGTATGTTGTTTATTTTTTTTAATCCAACATAATTTGTGCAGATACCACCTAATGCAAGTTCCTGACACTGCAAAGAAGATTCCAAAAAAAGGGAAACACGTATTGTCCAGATTATGTGAACATTTCCAGAGTGACATGTTGCATAATGTGTAATTACATTTGTTAGGTAAAATCCTCCAAACTGCACACCCCACACCAAGGGTTAAGCTCAGCCAAACAACAAACTAAGTTAGAGGAGTTAACTACCTGTGTGTTTTCACAATTCTAGTGCCATTACCTACATAAATAGAGGGAGATGTTAGGAAAACAGTTATGGTTCCAAACGTTGCACAATTATCCCATAGATGATATTTACCATTTCTAAATAAAATGAACTTTGGCCAAAGGAGCATCTTACAAACGAATGATTGATAGGTTTCATCTCACTAATAGTATGCTAAAAGGTTGCCAAAAAGAAGCTAACACATATAGATCATTTCTTGACAAAGTAGGAATGAGATAGCACACCTGTTGGGTTTAAAACTAACAAGATTTCCCAAGGTACTCACCTTCAATGTTTTGGTTTTCTCGGTTTCTCTTCCTCGCCTCCCTGTTCTTTTTCCATGTTCAAAAGAACACTACGGCCACATGGTGTATGCGAAGGGTGTGATTTTTTAAGGATTGGGAAATAGGGCGTGTTTTTGCTCATTGGTTGATTTTTCGTGGGGGAAAGATGCGCTAATTGCGCGTCAATACGGATCAAACTGCAATTTTTTTTGCACGCTACACATGCGTTTTCATGCTCTTCATTTCGGGCGCATGCGTATTTGCCATTTTTGCACTTTTCTCTACTCCTCCTCCTGTGGCTTCTCCTCCTGCTGCTAGTCCTCACCCTTCTCATCATGGTCCATCTCCTCCTCTGGAGCAGTTGAGCCAACATCATCTTGAAATGTGGTAAATTTCTCCATTTGTTTAGAAATGTATAATCTAATCTTAGATGAGTTTAGGAACGGAAAAATCTGGTTTGGAATGGTCTTTGTTCAAGCACATGATATGTGCAAGACGTGCACAATGGAATCTGTCTTTAGACATTGGAGCATTATATAGGTTTAGATTAGATACATCATTGTAAAATAATAAGTTCATCTAATCTATCACATTATATTAGGATAGCATTTTTTCTTGCAAAAATTACTAATTCAACACAGGAATAGTCAGAACTTTTTGGGACCAAGAATAATGTGTATTGTCAAACTATACCAGACTCTTGCTCCTTTTGTCGACACAAATCCAGGCATCCTCGTCTTTCATTTGCTCATTGATTTGAGGTCCTTTAACCAAATGTCTGGTGAGATTTCCTGGAATGTGTCCTATGCAGACCACCTATCCCAGTCTCTGGACCAGCATCCCCACCAGTGTCCACCAAGACACACCCCACCACCCCTGGAGCAGGATTGGCGGGCCATATGCAGGCGGATTTGTGCCAAATGAAGAAAAAGGCTGCTCCGGCTGGAGCGCCAAATGTCTTTTTAAGGCAGAAACTTTAATTTCTTTATGTTTGTTTAAAAAAGTTTTATGAGTTTTACCAAAATATATAGTTGATATTTTAAATCAAATGTAAAGTGTCTGTCTGTTTCTTCTTCCCAACTATTTCCAATTCTATCTTTTGATATTAAGGTGACCATACAGTAGGAAAATATTCCATACACTAAGATGTTTGATGTAATGTCGCCTATTATATGTCCAGATTGCGTTAATTAGTCTCCCCAAAGTTAAGATAGGATATACTGTATTTATTTCAAAACACACATAATGAATTCTGGAAAACAAGTTCCATCCTTGCATAGGCAGGGACACTTATCCACATAACATGCCCTATTATTCTAACAGATTAGTCAATGTAAAGCTGGGTACATATTAGAATTTTGTTTAAAACGAATGATTGTGCATCATTACGTGGCACAAAAAAGATTAACATGTGTGCAGGCCAAACAAGTTCGTTCCCCCATTTTCAGACTTGCCAATCAGGTATGATTGTGCGGTACCCTATTGGGGATGCACGATGGGTCCCGAAAAAACAACAGCCACTGTTGTGGCAACAGACACTCATTTATCCTGACAAAAACGCTCGCTAGTTTCAAACATCGGTTGTGGCCAAAAAAAGCAACAAAACCTGAGGCAGTGGCCATGGGAAACTTGTGGTAGAGAGCTGACCGGTGCTAATTATTCTTATGGGAGTCGTGTCAACTTCCGTGATACGCACCAATTATACTCATAATGGCAGGCGTGAATCGCACACCACCTGAACATTAAGAGAATGGAAGTGTTTTCTGTTAAGATACACTTCCATTTTTGTTTAGGGGTGCGAGCGAAATGTGTAAAATCAATGGCTCATAGGCATTTCTGAAAAAAACCCTTAAGATTGGATGTTATCCACTCTGACTGACTAGACGGAAAGGTGATGTATGCCATAGACCAGGGTAAAATTGCATTCATCACCTTTGGAAGATCCTTAAAAAGAAGGCTGACTCCTGAAAAGAGGACAAGAGGATGTAAAAAAGACAGGACAGAAAGGAATGGGGTCATTGTCCCTGTGCCTGCTGAGGTTGCTGGGACCACACGGAAAAGCCATGCACATTAGAAAGCAATCGTACATTTTAATGGGGAATATGCCTTGGAAAAGCAAGAGTACATTATAATGGGGGATATGCCTTCGAAAAGCGATTGCACATTCTAATGGGGAAATGCTTTGGAAAGCAAATGCGCATTAGAAGGGCGATACGCATTAGAATGTAATATGCCTTGGAAAAGCGAACGCGCATTAGAAAGGCGATCGCGCATTAGAATGGAATATGCCTTGGAAAAGCGACGCGCATTAGAAAGGTGATCGCGCATTAGAATGGAATAGCCTTGGAAGCGGACGCGCATTAGAAAGGCGATCGCGCATTAGAATGGAATATGCCTTGGAAAAGCGATCAACGCATTAGAAAGGCGAATGTGCAGTGGAAAAGAGAATTGTATTCCAATTGAGAAATTCTAAAAAGATTGGCAATAAGACATGGGTGACGTTTGCGATACTTTTGCTCGTTCGCCTTTTTCAGACGCGAAGTGTTTTTTCGCTTTTATAAATAAAGCGAAACGAAGCCCCAAATGGCGCTATTTTCACTGCGATGTGCTGCGGTAATTATTTGGCGAAAATAAAATCCTTTATATATGCCCCAAAGTCTATATTTGTCCCTTTATCTCCCTGTATCTCCCTGCTTCTTCCCCACTGCCAATAGTGATGTCCATAGTAATTGATAAAGTGTGCCTGTGAGCACATCCAAAGTTTAAAAGTGAAAGGAACAGCTTTGTTCTTACAGAGGAATCCTCATTGGTATAATGACTAAAGACCAAATACAAATCGAAATATCTTATTACACCTATACACCAGCAAACAAACAGACTGTAATGAAACACACTAATCAATCCTGGTGTGCACGAATTTTGTTATGAATGTAATTGCATAATTCATTGGTAGCACCCAGGTACATGTAATATTATGTGTTTGCACATTAATACACCATACATTGTTTATATATATAATCTCTATATCTAAAAATGATTTAGTCGCTCCATTTTTTTTGCCAGAGTTTGGCTGCACACATATTAGTATAGCTTGCATGCTGGAAGGGAATCTGTGAGCAATTTGCAGTGACTGCACACACAGACATACTGTAGGGGATTGGTCGGTCATGTGACCAACTTGGTTGTTCGTTTTGGCCCCCTACATCTTGCCATATATGCAAATCCTGTTGGATCCTATCGGCAGGGGTGTATGGAAGGCTATACCACTCTTGTCTAATCTTACATATATGATATAATAAGCACAAATAGATAACTATTGGTCCCAGTTTGGAATAACCCATACCAATATATTTACAGTAAAGAAAAACATTGGTTTTAAACTGACTGTAACTTTCTAACTAGGCTTTATTTTCACTTTAAATGATAGTAAGGATCAAATCTAACTATGTGAACTTCAAACAGGGGTTTGTTCTAAGAAATTATCTCTGTTTCTTTACACTGGTATTACAGGATTAGAAAGATAAAAGGAAGTGTGTGTGTCTTAAGCATACAAATCATTTTGCTGTTGCAGAAAGCTTTAACCTTTTATCACTCAACAATGACATTAGTATTTTCAAGAAGTCGAATGAAATGATGTTTGCAGGTTGTTTTGTTTGCGATTCACTCTATGGAAGTTATTTTGAAAACACAAATCAATACCAGTAACTTGAAACCCTGGGGGAATCTTCACTTTAATCAACATTAAATTTTTTTTAAAATGAGTGCACTCGTTCTCTCTACTTGATTTGTTTCACAAGGAAAGACATGGGACCTGTGCTCAGAATTTGTATGGATCTACAGGCCAAAGTAGGATTGGTAAAAGTCATTGTCACCTTGGACCATCACAGTGTATCGATGTAGGGGGCTTGTCAGAGCTTTTTTATAAACAGAAAGTTTACTTGTCTCTCTCTCTTGAAGCTGATCGTGAATAATGGTTGGATGTGGCAAATATAATGTCTCTTTATGTTCTCTCTTTGGGATTTTGTTTATTTAATGTGTTTTCTATTGTGGTGAGACAGATTGGTTGATCTGTGATATTTTGTATCATTTCTTTTGCAGTTTCACATGGAATAGCCTTTTGTAAGAGCCAGAGGCTGTTCCTTCCCTGTTCCTTGTCTTCATTCCTACATTGGGGTTTGATTTAGGCGACAAGTTCAAATTTCATTTAGCCTATTTTGGTCCTTGCTGTGATTGGTCTCCCTTGCCTTTTAAAGTTCAGTTTCCTCTTCTTTCTTTGCTAGTTATAGATAGGTTTGCCTCTTCTGCTTGGTGTATTTTTTAATCTAAATTTTCATTGCTGACTCTGCTTATCCTTGTGTCTGATTCTCTTTCTGCCCTGACCTGAGGCTGTTTCCTGACCACGACCCTCTCTTCATTCAGTACACGTTTGGTTGACTGACTTCCATGTAGACCTGGCTCCATTCCTTGACTGTCTTCCCTTGTACCCACAATCTGTTCTCCAGACACCTGTGGTTGTGCCCAGTTTGCCTTGTTGTTCTGAATCCCTGTTCGAGTATCCTGGCCTCAGCACAATATTTTGCATTCTAAGTCCTGGAGGCAAGTGTGCCTGGTGAGGCCTGCCAAGCATTCTGCAAATCTGGGCTTGGCTAAGTGAAAAGAACAGTGAAGATTGGGGTTTGTCTTGAAGGGATACTAGGGTATTGTGGAGCATTATACTTAATTCTGGCCATTCCCCCAGTAATGGCAGCCATCCACATGCCTGAAGAATTGGGGGCAAAAACAACTTAAAACAATGCCCACAAACTACCCCATTAGACATATCAGTTACTTAAAGTAATACAATGTGATAGGATTGGCCATGATTGCTGCATGGCCAATTAATCTCCATTCCGCTGTCATGCCCACTCCATGTGCCAACAGATTATCATGAGTATGGCACTTTATTTTAACCCATGAGATGATGATGAGATCCAGATATGCCACTAGTCTAGCAGTTTAGAAGTTTTTTATTAACAATTGGGCAAAATTCTTTCTAATGATTAAAATGATAAACTAGCCAACACTACATTTCAATTGATCATAGTTTGCAATAGTGGCTCCTTGGAAAATCTGGACTGGATAAAATACATCCTCGAGCCTTAAGGAATTCAGTTCAGTTTTATCTAGGCCTTGTTCTTATTTTTGGACCTGGAAGAAGGGAAGTTCTTTCCACAAATGTGGTTGGTCGCTAGTTTGGACTGCACACGGGCGCCTTTGTACTTGCAAACCTCACCTCTTGGATGGATCAGTGCCGTTTCATCCTGGAAGTTTGTGCTTGAACCATGAGCGAGAATTTGGACTACTCATATTCAGTGAGACCTACCCATTACTAACTATGTACACCCTGACCTAAGCATTTGATTGTCCATTTGTTGTGGAATGGCTTTATACAGACTGACTTTTTGCACATATGCAGGGAAGGTCGTTACTTGCTTGGGTTAACTTTGTTTATAGGGAATGCTACGTGATAGCCTTGTTTTTTTTATTTTTATTTTTGTGTTATTTCTTGCACTTTATGGTATTTACCTTATATGTACATATATAGCATTAATATATAACCCAATTGTTGGTGTTTTATTGGCCGTTATGGCGACATACATTATACCGTATATACTCGAATATAAGTCGACCCGAGTATAAGTCGAGGTACCTATTTTACCTCAAAATTAGTAAGAATTGGTGACTCGAATATAAGTCGAGGTTAGAAATATGACCACTACTGCCTTCTGATTCTGTATTATCTGAGACTTTAGTTGCCCTTTAAATGTACAGCAGAATTCCATTCAGTAGTCCCATACAGTAATAGCCAATCCAGTATGGCTATTAGTGTTTGGAAATCTGTATTTGAATTCTGCTGTCCATTTAAAGGGAAACTAAAGCCTAAAACAATACAGAATCAGAAGGCAATCTATTAAACATAGGTACCATCCTCAGTATTGTTCAGGCATTAGTTGCTTTAATTAAACAGTAATCCCCAATTATTGGCACTCCAGATGTTTTGAAATACAATCCCAGCATGCTTTAGATGCTGGGAGTCTGTAGTGGAACTGCACACACTAAAATGTTTACAACCCCAAAACAAATTATCCTGTCCTTGACCCAAATGACTCCCTTACTCCCCCCCACCCCCCGGAATAAAACCCTATTTCCCTGCCCACTACAGTACCCACCCTTCCACTACAGTACAGTACAGTTTTTTTATGCAGCCTTACCTTACCTTACCTTACCTATCCTGTCCTGACCCAAATGACTCCCTTACTCTCCCCCCCACCCTCAGAATAAAACCTTATTTCCTGCCTACAGTACCCACCCTTCCTCTACAGTACAGACAGTTCTTTTTATGCAGACTTTACCTTTGTTCCAGGTGCTGTGGGTGCTGTCATAGTTGCAGGAGGAGTCCGGGCCCCGACATCACTCACTTGATGAGGAATCTGGCTGCTGCATGACACTGATAGTCGCAATCACTGACGTCACTACTCGGCGCAGTCTCATTTCCCGGCGCCGAAGTAGTGAGTCAGTGGAGGATGCACATCAGTGAAGCGGCAAACGGATTCTTCCATCAAGTGATGACTGACCGAGTAAAGTCAAGGTTCAGTTTTCAGGCTGTTTTACAGCCGAAACCTCAAATATACTGAGTATATAGGAATTTTTTCAGGTTTATGCATTGGAGTGCCTTGGAACTAGTTGTCCAAGTATATTCAGGTTCTTTACTAGCCGCTGTGCTAGGTTTGTGTATCGGTGCATGTTCATATTTTGTTTCTGGATTGGAAAGAAGCTGATATTATTCCAAAATTCAAAAGGGTAGTTGTTCACAGCGGTGTAATTACGGCCTGTAAGTTTAACATCAGTGGTGGGGAAGATATAGAAAGAAATAAGGGAACATGTTCTAGATATGGTTCATGCTGGGTACTATATTATAAGTAGTAACCAGCATGGATTTAGGGAATAGATCTGTCATACTAACTGCTGGCTTTTATGAGGAAGTAGAATTTAGACTATGGCATAGCAGCAGATAGTACCTACTCGATGTGGCTTTTGATACAGTCCCCATAGGGACTAATGTAGAGCTATGGTCTGTGGTCTGGGAGTCACATTGTACATGGATAGAAAATTGGTTAATGAATAGAATAGAATAGAAAGCAGGAGAGTTTTTTATGGGCTTCATCAATCCTATATAATAAAATGCAAGTGTGCGTCCCTGTGTCAGTGTGTGTGGCTGCAATCTACCTGACTGGCGCTTCTTTTCCCTTCAGAGCAGAACAGCAATCGGATCACAAGTTTTCATTAAGGGGCGGGCCACAGACCACAGACTGCTGGCTGCTTGGGTGGGTTGATTTCTTAAGTTAACTCTCTACACAGTGTGAAAATTCCTGTCCGTGCGCATTACGGGTTGACACCAATAAATGTACACCACCAGTTATGTTCTAAGATCTCTGGGTGGGGGACGTGAGGCAGGGGGTAGCTGGTGGGGTGTGTGTTTGTCCTGGACCCCAATGATATTAATCATGTGTCTGTGGGGGTTGTGGGGAGAGGGTTGCACTAACATCAATGTCTGGGTGAGGGTGGGGGAGTCAGAACTGCTCACTGACATGACACCATGCTAATTAACCTCTATTAACCAAAGGTGTCAGGCTGGTGTAAAGCAGAGTGAAAGGGGGGGGGCTGGGTCTGGGACAGAGGGGGTGGGACCTGGGTCTGGGACAGGTGGGGGGCCCTGGGTCTGGGGCAGAGGAGGGCCCGGGTCTGGCACAAGAGGAGTGCGGGGGATGGGACAGCTGGGGGGACCCTGGGTCTGGGACAAGAGTGGGGGCCCTGGGGCTGGGACAGAGGGGGGCTGGATCTGGGACGAGGAGGAGCCCTGGGTCTGGGACAGAGTGGGGACCCTGGGTCTGGGACGGCTGGATCTGGGCAGAGGAGGAGCCCGGGGTCTGTGACAGGGGGGGGCGGGTCTGGGACAGAGGGGGTGGGACCTGGGTCTGGGGCAGTGTGGGGGGCCCGGGTCTGGGGCAGAGGGGGGCCCTGGGTCTGGACAGAGGGGGGCCCGGGGTCTGGCACAGAGGGGGACCCTGGGTCTGGGACAGAGGGGGGCCTGGGTTGAGACAGAGGCAGCACAGGGTCTGGGACAGATGGGGGCCCTGGGTTGCCAGGGGGGGCCCTGGGTCTGGACAGGGGGCCCGGTCTGAGACAGAGGGTGGCACAGGGTTGGGACAGAGGGGCCTGGGTGGGCAGAGGGGGGACCCTGGGTCTGGGACAAGTGGGGGACCCGGTGGGAGGGGGGGCTGGATCTGGGACAGAGGAGGAGCCTGGGTTGGGACAGAGTGGGACCTGGGTCGGGGACAGGGGGGGCTGGATCTGGGGCAGAGGAGGAGCCTGGGTTGTGACCGAGGGGGGGTGGGTCTGGGAAGAGGGGGTGGGACTGGGTTGGGACAGTGTGGGGGCCCTGGGTCTGGGGCAGAGGAGGGGCCTGGGTCTGGGACAGGATGGGGGCCCTGGGTCTGGCACAGAGGGGGCCCTGGGTCTGGACAGAGGGGGGCCCTGGGTCTGAGACAGAGGGTGGCAAAGGTTGGGACAGACGGGGGCCCTGGTCTGGCACAGAGGGGGGCCCTGGGTTCTGGGACAGAGGGGGCCGGGTCTGAGGCAGAGGGCGGCACAGGGTCTGGGACAGCGGGGGCCCTGGGTCTGGGACAGAGAGGGGCCCTGGGTCTGGGACAAAGGGAGGGGCTCTGGTTCTGGGACAGAGTGGGGGACCCTGGGTCTTGGACAGAGGGCGGCCTTGGGTCTGGGGCAGATGGGGGACTTTGGATCTGTGACAGAGGTGGGACCTGGATCTGTGACAAAGTGGGGGACCCTGGGTCTGGGAAAGAGGGGGGCCCTGGGTCTGAGACAGAGGGCGGCACAGGGTTGGGAAAGAGGGGGGGGTCTGGGACGAGGTGGGCCCTGGGTCTGGGACAAAGTGGGGGACCCTGGGTCTGGGACAGAGGGGGCCTGGGTCTGGGACAGGAGGGGGGGCTGGGTCTGGGACAGGGGGGGCCCTGGGTCTGGGAGCGGCGGGGCCTGGATCTGGGACAGATGGGGGGCTTCAGTCTGGGCAGAGTGGGGGGCCCTGGGTCTGGGACGGGGGGCCCTGGGGCATCTGGAGGGGCCATGGGTCTGGGACAGAGGGGGACTCTGGGTCGGGACAGAGGGGGGCCGGGTCTGGGACAGAGAGGGGCCCGGGTCGGGACAAAGGGAGGGGCCGCGGGTCTGGGACAGAGTGGGGGACCCTGGCTCTGGGGACAGACGGGGGACTCTGGATCTGTGACAGAGGGGGGGACTGGGTCTGGGACAGAGGTGGTGGACCTGGGTCTGGGACAGAGTGGGGGGCCCTGGGTTTGGGACAGAGGGGGGAACTGGGTCTGGGACACTAAGAGGGAACTGTGGCCTTGAGACATGGAGGATGGAGGCACTCTGGGCTTCTAGCACTGTTATTGTAACAGGCTTAATGCTAGTATGGACTAAAGTGCTAAGTGGGGTGCCAAAGTGTTCTGGGTATGGGGCGTGCTTCTATTTAATCTGTTTATTTGATTTGTGAGTGGGTATTGTAAGCAAGGTTTCTGGTTTGCTGACGACATAAAACTTGTCGACCTTAAAAACTTCAGAGGATGTGCAATCGTTCCAAGGGGAAACGATAGATTGTCACATTGGGTTCTAAGTGGCGAGAGATTCAGTGTTGAGAATGTAAGGTGATGCATTTTGAATTAATATCCTTGTGCTGTTTATACTATAAATGGCTCCGTGTTAAGTAAATCCCTGTTGGAGTTTTGGTGGATAACAAACTTAAAGTAGCAAGCGTAACAGGCAGCTATTTACATCACAATTGTATGTTGCTGGACTATATTGTTGCAATCTTTGTACTAAGATACATTATTATTTTTCTAAAAAGAGTAAGATATTCCAATCACTTCTCTTTAATTGTTTGTATAGTAACCAAATAAACATTTACCCCTTAATATACTAGTCGTTTTTTTGACTAATGAGAAACCCTTCTGTAGTGCTCACAGCATTCACTGGGTCCAAATTTGTCTTCTGGCCAGTGATAACTTTAAGGACTGTGCACCAAATAATGTGTCCCATTTGGGGACAAACAGCTTCACAAGTGCCCTATTTTCATCATAGGTGTGAAACGCACATTTCGGAGGCTCTACCTAATATATTACAGAAGTGAAAGCATTTAGATGTTATCATTCACATAAATACAGCAGAGCCAACCTGCATTTATCTTACCCAGTTTTGTGTTTCCCCCTTTCCAAAGTTGGCTTTTTTTTTTGCTTTTTGGTCCCTTAGGGGGGAGGTGGGAGCTGGAATGGCAACCTCCGAAGGGGAGGCATGCTGAGGCTCTGTTGGGGACATCGGAGTCTGCTCCAGTTCCTGAGCTTCCTCTGAGCTCAGCACCAAATCTGAAAGGTCCTCCTCAAGCATTTGCTCAAATATGGCTTTTAGGCGTGCAGCGCGCTTAGCTTTGGGAAGTGTCCCATAATGGGTGGGAGCTGCCACATCTGTATCTGTTAGCAAAAATACATTGTTTTCTGTTATTTTACATATTTGTCTTTATAGATTCACAAACAAAAAATGTTTTCCATCGGGTTTGTGTATTTTGTTGGTTGGTGGGAAGTCTGCGTGCAATTGTTTGATGTGTTGAAGAAACATTTTAAATTCAGAATCTTTGAAGTTGTGTGAATTCCTTGAGAGGTTCTCTCATGTTTCCCTATTTCACAGTAGACTTTTCCTATCTCCCTGCACAAGCTAATTTTTGCTTTCATCTAAGCATCATGTAAGAACACAAAGGAAAAATCTGTGAGTTATTTTCACATTAACTATGTGTGCTAAGGAACCATGTTGTAACATACACCAAAGTGACATATCTCCTAATCTTTGCATTTAAGGAGTAAGGAGGATTGTTGTGTTTGTGCACAAGTATGTTGTTTATTTTTTTAATCCAACATAATTTGTGCAGATACACACCTAATGCAAGTTCCTGACACTGCAAAGAAGATTCCAAAAAAAAAGGGAACACGTATTGTCCAGATTATGTGAACATTTCCAGAGTGACTGTTGCATAATGTGTAATTACATTTAGTTAGGTAAAATCCTCCAAACTGCACACCCCACACACCAAGGGTTAAGCTCAGCCAAACAACAAACATTAAGAGAATGGAAGTGTTTTCTGTTAAGATACACTTCCATTCTTTGTTTAGGCGGTGCGAGCGCAATATGTGTAAAATCAATGGCTCATAGGCATTTCTGAAAAAACCCTTAAGATTGGATGTTTTATCCACTCTGACTGACTAGACGGAAAGGTGATGTATGCCATAGACCAGGGTAAAATTGCATTCATCACCTTTGGAATGATCCTGGAAAAAGAAGGCTGACTCCTGAAAAGAGGACAAGAGGATGTAAAAAAGACAGGACAGAAAGGAATTGGGTCATTGTCCCTGTGCCCTGCTGAGGTTGCTGGGACCCACCGGAAAAGCCATTGCACATTAGAAAGGCAATCGTACATTTTAATGGGGAATATGCCTTGGAAAAGCAAGAGTACATTATAATGGGGGATATGCCTTCGAAAAGCGATTGCACATTCTAATGGGGAATATGCTTTGGAAAAGCAAATGCGCATTAGAAGGGCGATCACGCATTAGAATGTAATATGCCTTGGAAAAGCGAACGCGCATTAGAAAGGCGATCGCACATTAGAATGGAATATGCCTTGGAAAAGCGAACGCGCATTAGAAAGGTGATCGCGCATTAGAATGGAATATGCCTTGGAAAAGCGGACGTGCATTAGAAAGGCGATCGCGCATTAGAATGGAATATGCCTTGGAAAAGCTAACGCGCATTAGAAAGGCGATCGCGCATTAGAATGTAATATGCCTTGGAAAAGCGATCACGCATTAGAAAGGTGAATGTGCAGTGGAAAAGAGAATTGTATTCCAATTGAGAAATTCTAAAAAGATTGGCTAAATAAGACATGGGTGACGTTGCGATACTTTTCGCTCTTTATCGCGCCCGTTCGCCTTTTTCAGACGCAAAGTGTTTTTTCGCTTTTTTATAAATAAGGCGAAACGAAGCCCCAAATGGCGCTATTTTCACTGCGATGTGCTGCGGTAATTATTTGGCGAAAAATACAATCCTTTATATATGCCCCAAAGTCTATATTTGTCCCTTTATCTCCCTGTATCTCCCTGCTTCTTCCCCACTGCTAATAAGATGATGTCCATTAGTAATTGATAATAGTGTGCCTGTGAGCACATCCAAATGTTAAAAGTGAAAGGAACAGCTTTGTTTCTTACAGAGGAATCCTCATTGGTATAATGACTAAAGACCAAATACCAAATCGAAATATCTTATTACACCTATTACACCAGCAAACAAACAGACCTGTAATGAAACAACACTAATCAATCCTGGTGTGCACAGAATTTTGTTATGAATGTTTAATTGCATAATTCATTGGTAGCACCCAGGTACATGTAGTATTATGTGTTTGCACATTAATACACCATACATTGTTTATATATATAATCTTCCTATCTATCTAAAAATGATTCTAGTCGCTCCATTTTTTTTGCCAAGGTTCTTGGCTGCACACATATGATTAGTATAGCTTGCATGCTGGAAGGGAATCTGTGAGCAATTTGCAGTGACCTGCACACACAGACATACTGTATGGGGATTGGTCGGTCATGTGACCACACTTGGTTGTTCGTTTTTGGCCCCCTACATCTTGCCAATATTATGCAAATCCTGTTGGATCCTATCGGCAGGGTGTATGGAAGGCTTTATACCAATCTTGTCTAATCTTACATATATGATATAATAAGCACAAATAGATAACTATTGGTCCCAGTTTGGAATAACCCATACCAATATATTTTACAGTTAAAGAAAAAAACATTGGTTTTAAACTGACTGTAACTTTCTAACTAGGCTTTATTTTCACTTTAAATGATAGTAAGGATCAAATCTAACTATGTGAACTTCAAACAGGGGGTTTGTTCTAAGAAATTATCTCTGCTTCTTTACACTGGTATTACAGGATTAGAAAGATAAAAGGAAGTGTGTGTGTCTTAAGCATACAAATCCATTTTGCTGTTGCAGCAAAGCTCTTAACCTTTTATCACTCAACTGACATTAGTATTTTCAAGAAGTCTGAATGAAATGATGTTTGCAGGTTGTTTTGTTTGCGATTCACTCCTATGGAAGTTATTTTGAAAACACAAATCACTACCAGTAACTTGAAACCCTGGTGGAATCTTCACTTTAACCAACATTAAATTTTTTTTTAAAATGAGTGCACTCGCTTCTCTCTACTTGATTTGTTTCACAAGAAAGACAGGGGACCTGTGCTCAGAATTTAGTATTGGATCTTACAGGCCAAAAGTAGGATTGGTAAAAGTCCATTGTCACCTTGCTGACCATCAACAGTGTATCGATGTAGGGGCTTGTCAGAGCTTTTTTATAAACAGAAAGTTTACTTGTCTCATCTCTTGAAGCTGATCGTGAATAATGGTTGGATGTGGCAAATATTAATTGTCTCTTTATGTTCTCTCTTTGGGATTTTTTGTTTATATTTAATGTGTTTCTATTGTGGTGAGACAGATTGTGTTGATCTGTGATATTTTGTATCATTTCTTTTGCCAGTTTCTCACATGGAATAGCCTTTTGTAAGAGCCAGAGGCTGTTCCTTACCCTGTTCCCTTGTCTCTCATTCCTACATTGGGGTTTGATTTAGGCGACAAGTTCAAATTTCATTTAGCCTATTTTGGTCCTTTGCTGTGATTGGTCTCCCTTGCCTTTTAAAGTTCCAGTTTCCTCTTCTTTCTTTGCTAGTTA
>JAACNH010001635.1:995-64048 GCA_019447015.1 Hymenochirus boettgeri | reverse complement strand
TTAGGAGACTGACTGCACATCTTGAAAGGCTCCTACCTATGTGGGAATCGCAAAAATGACTTCAGTATTAATACCTATATGAACTATAATTGTATGAATGTGACGTATATTCTGACATGCAACTGCCCAGGAGTTTATGTGGGAAAGACAACACAAAAATTAAAAGAGCACGTATGTACAACATCCGTCTAACACAGATTATACATACTGTGTAATCTGTATTGTTATAATGTACAGCGCTGTGTACCCAAGTAGCGCTATATAAATAAACATATACATACTGTATAATCTGTATTGTTATAATGTACAGCGCTGTGTCCCCAAGTGACGCTCTATAAATAAACATATACATACATACTGTATAATCTGTATTGTTATAATGTACAGCGCTGTGTCCCCAAGTGGCGCTATATCAATAAACATATACATACATACTGTATAATCTGTATTGTTATAATGTACAGCGCTGCATACCCAAGTGGCGCTATATAAATAAACATATACATACATACTGTATAATCTGTATTGTTATAATGTACAGCACTGCATACCCAAGTGGCGCTTTATAAATAACATTATACATACTGTACATACAAATAAAGTTTCTACATAGTATATTTCTTTTTCATTTCAGGGCTATGGAAAAAACGACCACCAGAAGTTCACGGAGTGGCACAGTATCTCTATCCTGCCTATATCCATATTTCTATCTCTGTGTCACATAGCAGTATGGCAGCTCCACACTGAGATGGAGATATGGATATAAGCAGGATAGAGATTGTGTCACATATAGCAGTATGGCAACTTCACACCATCCCTATCCTGCCCATATCCACATTTCTATCTCTGTGTCACATAGCAGTATGGCAGCTTCACACTGAGATGGAGATATGGATATAAGCAGGATAGAGATTGTGTCACATATAGCAGTATTGCAACTTCACACCATCCCTATCCTGCCTTTATCCAAATTTCTATCTCTGTGTCACATTGCAGCACACCATCTCTATTATCAGGATATAGACAGGATAGAGATGGTGTGTGGAGCTGCAATCTGAGATAGAAATATGGATATAGGCAGGACAGAGTGTGGAGCTGCCATGCTGTGTGGCAATAGTGGCAGCCTTTTTCCAGACAGTGCACAAATGGGTAGGTGTAAAGATTTGAGCATGGAGAATGGGGTGAATATATCAATAGAAATACGTTTTAAGCAACACTAATGTAGAATATTATATAGGGTCTAATATGGGATCCAGTCTGTGTGGGCTTGGCTTAAAGGTACCGTATATACTCGAATATAAACCGTGTTTTTCAGGCTAAAAAAATAGCCTAAAAAAAGAATCTTGTTTTATACTCGAGTCAAACACTTACCTGCTCTGGCGGCTGCACGCTCCGCATCCTCTGCTGGCTGACATCACTACTCGGCGCCAGGAAGTGAGGCCAGCGCTGAGTAGTGACGTCAGTCAGCAAAGGAAATGGAGCATGTGGCCGTCGGAGCAGAGAAGAGGATCCAGAGCAGCCTGCAGGGGAACATGTGGAGCAGGTAGCAGAAGGCAACTGTGGGGACTCAGAAGGGGGGGAAGTAGAGTAATTCCTGCAGTGGCTATTCCTTGCCACTGCAGATGTTTGGAAACTACAACTCCCAGCAACTAAAGCATGCTGGGAGGTGTAGTGTCCAAACATCTGGAGTGCCAAGGAATGAGGCTTTAGTTGCCTTTTAAATGGACATAAGATTTATATAGGGAGTATGGCGGTCACTAACGTTCTCCCTATACTTTATATATACTTTATATAGGGATTATGGCAGTCACTAACGTTCTCTCTATACTTACAGATGGTTAAAAAAATCCAAAATGAAGTATACAATGATGGTCATAACTGCATCCAAGAGGCGTCTTCCACCGGAGGAAGAAGTATAGAGTGGCTTCATATCCATAGTGCACAACAGTTTATTATTGGCACGATCCTAACTTTTGTACATGTTTTAGGAATGCTGTCGTGTCCTTGAGACTCTTTGTCACTTAGGACAAAGGTTGTAAAAAAAGAGTATAACTCCTAGTGGTTGGCAGGAGAACTATACCAGAAACTATTGGGCGACCTGGTGGGGAATGATGCCCTTGTATTTTTGGGGCAGGAGGTAGATACTGGGGTACGGGGATGGTCAGATGAAAAATCCTTTTCATTTTTATCGATGATTCCTTACCAAATGCTTCCATACCAGGTTATCCACCTCTAGTTTAATCTTAAAGGTCGGACCTCCTGTAACTGGATGTAATGTTCTTTTCTTTAATTGTCTCTCTTCCTCACTCACATAATCAGCCGAGCCATAACCACTACAGATAAACCCCCCTATAAACAGGATCACTAAAGCTGGGTACACACATAAGTGATATAGGGGCAATCCACGGGATTGACCCTATATCGCTAATTTGTGTGCGTCCGAAATGCCCGTTTCTAATGCAGACCGAACGTTTGCCATCAAAAATGGTTGTTCTGACTATAAAATTTCCCTCTCATGGTCTGTCCCCTGTACAAAGTATAGGCATTCAGTCTCGTTGTAGGAAGTATGGCAGTAACGAACGTTCTCCCTATACTTTATATATACTTTATATAGGAAGTATGGCAGTAACGAACATTCTCCCTATACTTTATATATACTTTATATAGGAAGTATGGCAGTAACGAACATTCTCCCTATACTTTATATATACTTTATATAGGGAGTATGGCAGTAAAGAACGTTCTCCCTTTACTTTATATACTTTATATAGGGAGTAGCCGTAACGAACATTCTCCCTATACTTTATATATACTTTTTATGAAGTATGGCAATAACGACAACTTCTCCTATACTTTATATATACTTTATATAGGGAGTATGGCATAAGAACGTTCTCCCTATACTTTATATATACTTTATATAGGGAGTATGGCAGTAACGAACATTCTCCCTATACTTTATATAATTATATAGGGAAGTGGCAGTAACGAACATTCTCCCTATCTTTATATATACTTTATAGGGAAGTATGGCAGTAACGAACATTCTCCCTATACTTTTTATACTTTATATAGGAAGTATGGCAGTAACGAACATTCTCCCTATACTTTATATATACTTTATTAGGGAGTATGGCGTAAAGAACGTTTCCCTTACTTTATATATACTTTATATAGAGTATGGCCATCACTAACGTTCTCCCTATCTTTTATATACTTTATATAGGGAGTATGCAGTAAAGAACGTTCTCCCCTTACTTTATATACTTTATATAGGAAGTATGGCAATCACTACGTTCTCCCTATACTTTATATATACTTTATATAGGGAGTATGGCAGTAAAGAACGTTCTCCCCTTACTTATATATACTTATTAGGGAGTATGGTGGTCACTAACGTTCTCCCATATCTTTATTAACTTTATATAGGGAGTATGGCAGTAAAGAACGTTCTCCCCTTACTTTATATATACTTTATATAGGGAGTATGGCAGTCACTAACGTTCTCCCTATACTTTATATATACTTTATATAGGGAGTATGGCAGTAAAGAACGTTCTCCCCTTACTTTATATATACTTTATATAGGGAGTATGGCAGTAAAGAACGTTCTCCCTATACTTTATATATACATTATATAGGGAGTATGGCGGTCACTAACGTTCTCCCATACTTTAATATATACTTATAGGGAGTATGGCAGTCACTAACGTTCTCCCTATACTTTATATATACTTTATATAGGAGTATGGCAGTCACTAACGTTATCCCTATCCTTTATAATACTTTATATAGGGAGTATGCAGTAAAGAACGTTCTCCCTATACTTTATATAACTTTATATAGGAGTATGGCGGTCACTAACGTTCTCTCTATACTTTTATATATACTTTATATAGGGAGTATGGCGGTCACTAACGTTCTCCCTATACTTTATATATACTTTATATAGGGATATGGCGGTCACAACATTCTCCCTATCTTATATATCTTATTATGGAGTCAGTCTACTCTCCATCTTATATGACTTATGGAGTATGGCGTCACTAACGTTCTCCCTATACTTTATATATACTTTATATGGGAGTATGGCGGTCACTACGTTCTCCCTATACTTTATATATACTTTATATAGGGAGTATGGCAGTCACTAACATTCTCCCTATACTTAATATATCTTAATAGGAGTGATGGCAGTAATGAACATTCTCCCTTTACTTTATATAACTTTATATAGGGAGAATGATTGTGACTTTGTGTACTCCCATCTGTCAAAGATGACAAACAGAATCTTGCAGGTATTGCGATTCAATGAATGGTGTGTACCCACGTAAAGCGGGGTACACACAGATTCAATTTTCATCCCAACTGGTTGTCTGGAATGAGTTATTGTAGCAGCAAATGCACCGCAAATTTTTCGGCCCGACCATCCGATACATGGAAATATCTGTAGGTTCATGTAGCCCTCCTTCTACTGCTACATGAACTCTACCTCCGTGCTAGTGATATGGACTCCTCCTAGAGGAGAGGTCCATATCACTAGCACGAGGTAGAGTTCTGTAGCAAGTAGAAGGAGGGCGGTTCACTTTGGCACTTTAAATCACGTTACCGTTGTGACATCACATCCTGATGGCGGCCGAAACGCGTTGATGTTGGCGTGTTTGCATTTAATAGATAGTAGATAGATAGATAGATAGACAGGGAGAAGAGATAGATGCATCTATCTATCTATCTATCTTCTATCTATCTATCTATCTATCTATCCATCTATCTATCATCTATCTCTTCTATCCCTGTCTATCTATCTATCTATCTATCTATCTATCTATTAAGTGCAAAACGCCAACATCAACGCGTTTCGGCCGCCATCTTGGCCGTCATCAGGATGTGATGTCACAACAAGGTAACGTGATTTAAAGTGCCAAAGTGAACCGCCCTCCTTCTACTTGCTACATGAACTCTACCTCCGTGCTAGTGATATGGACTCCTCCTCTAGAGGAGGAGTCCATATCACTAGCACGGAGGTAAAGTTCATGTAGCAAGTAGAAGGAGGGCTACATGAACCTACAGATATTTTTGCCTGTATCGGATGGTCGGGCCGAAAAATTTGCGTGCATTTGCTGCTACAAAAACTCATTCCAGACAACCAGTTGGGATGAAAATTGAATCTGTGTGTACCCGCTTTACAGTGGGTACACACCATTCATTGCAATCTGTCAATATACAGACAAAATCTGCAAGATTCTGTTTGTCATCTTGACAGATGGGAGTACACAAAGTCACAATCATTCTCCCTATATAAAGTATATATAAAGTAAAGGGAGAATGTTCATTACTGCCATACTCCCTATATAAAGTATATATAAAGTATAGGGAGAATTTAGTGACTGCCATACTCCCTATATAAAGATATATAAAGTATAGGGAGAACTTAGTGACCGCCATACTCCCTATATAAAGTATATAAAGTATAGGGAGAACGTTAGTGACCGCCATACTCCCTATATAAAGTATATATAAATTTAGGGAGAATGTTAGTGACTGCCATACTCCCTATATAAAGTATATATAAAGTATAGGGAGAATGTTTGTGACCGCCATACTCCCTATATAAAGTATATATAAAGATAGGGGAGAACGTTAGTGACCGCCATACTCCCTATATAAAGTATATATAAAGTATAGAGAGAACGTTAGTGACCGCCATACTCCCTTATAAAGTTATAATAAAGTATGGGAGAACGTTCTTTCACTGCCATACTCCCTATATAAAGTATATTAAATATAGGGATAACGTTAGTGACTGCCATACTCCCTATATAAAGTATATATAAAGTATAGGGAGAACGTAGTGACTGCCATACTCCCTATATAAAGTATATATAAAGTATGGGAGAACGTTAGTGACCGCCATACTCCCTATATAAAGTATATATAAAGTATAGGGAGAACGTTCTTTACTGCCATACTCCCTATATAAATTATATAAAGTAGGGGAGAACGTTCTTTACTGCCATACTCCCTATAAAGTATATATAAAGTATAGGGAACGTTAGTGACTGCCATACTCCCTATATAAAGTATATATAAGTAAGGGGAGAACGTTCTTTACTGCCATACTCCCTATATAAAGTATATATAAGTATAGGGAGAACTTAGTGACCACCATACTCCCTATATAAGTATATATAAGTAAGGGGAGAACGTTCTTTACTGCCATACTCCCTATATAAAGTATATATAAAGTATAGGGAGAACGTTAGTGATTGCCATACTTCCTATATAAAGTATATATAAAGTAAGGGGAGAACGTTCTTTACTGCCATACTCCCTATATAAAGTATATATAAAGTATAGGGAGAACGTTAGTGATGGCCAACTCCCTATATAAAGTATATTAAAAGTAAAGGGAAAACGTTCTTTCTGCCATACTCCCTATATAAAGTATATATAAAGTATAGGGAGAATGTTCGTTACTGCCAATCTTCCTATATAAGTATATATAAATTAGGGAGAAGTCGTTACTGGCCATACTTCCTATATAAAGTATATATAAAGTATAGGGAGAATGTTCGTTACTGCCATACTTCCTATATAAAGTATATATAAATATAGGAGAATGTCGTTACTACCTGCCATACTCCTATATAAAGTATATATAAAGTATAGGGAGAACGTTCTTTACTGCCATACTCCCTATATAAAGTATTATAAAGTATAGGGAGAATGTTCGTTACTGCCATACTTCCTATATAAAGTATATATAAAGTATAGGGAGAATGTTCGTTACGGCCATACTCCCTATATAAAGTATATATAAAGTAAAGGGAGAACGTTCTTTACTGCCATACTCCCTATATAAAGTATATATAAGTATAGGGAGAATGTTCGTTACTGCCATACTTCCTATATAAAGTATATATAAAGTATAGGGAGAATGTTCGTTACTGCCATACTTCCTATATAAAGTATATATAAAGTATAGGGAGAATGTTCGTTATCGCCATCTTCCTACAACCCAAGACTGACTGCCTATACTTTAGTACAGGGGACAGACCATGAGAGGGAAATTTATAGTCAGAACAACCATTTTTGATGGCAAACGTTCGTCTGCATTAGAAACGGGCATTTCGACGCACACAAATTAGCGATATAGGGTCAATCCCGTGGATTGCCCCTATACACTTATGTGTGTACCCAGCTTTAGTGATCCTGTTTTATATGGGGGTTTATCTGTAGTGGTTATGGATCGGGCTGATTATGTGAGTGAGGAAGAGAGACAATAAAGAAAAAGGAACATTACATCCAGTTACAGGAGGATCCGACCTTTAAGATTAAACTAGAGGTGGATAACATGGTTACGGAAGCATTTGAGTAAGGAATCATCGATAAAAATGTAAAAGAATTTTTTCATCTTTGACCATCCCCGTACCCCAGTATTCTACCTCCTGCCCAAATACTAAGGGCATCATTCCCCCACCGAGTCGCCCAATTTTCTGTATAGATCTCGTGCTCCAACCACTAGGAGTCTATACTCTTTTTTTACAACCTATTGTCCTAAGTGACAAAAGAAGTCTCAAGGACACGACAGCATTCCTAAAACATGTAACAAAGATTAAGGATCTGTCCAATAATAAACTGTTGGCACTATGGATATAGAAGCACTCTATACTTCTATTCCCCATGAAGAGTAATGGAAGACGCTCTCTTGGATTTCAGTTATGACCATACTTTGTATACTTCATTTTGGATTTTTTTTAACCATCTTCTTAATAAGAATTTCTTTAGATTTAAGGATATTTGGTTCATACAAGCCCAAGGCACAAATTCTGCGCCGGCTTATGCCAAATTTTTTGTCGCTAACTTTGAAAAAAGTTTGTCTTTTCTAATGAACTATTTAAGCATTGTATACATCACTATGTGAGATTCATTGATGATGTATTTTTTTTTGGGAAGGTGAACTCTGTGACTTACTTGATTGTGTCAAATTCTGAACAATGTGCATGGACTTGATGTACATTGCAGTACGATTTCCACAGTGTAAATATTTTGATGTTACGGTAACATAGGTCAAAAAGACAGATAGAAATAACATGCTCTAGCTAAGCCATCATCCTAAAAACACTATCAATGGGCTCCCCTATAGCCAATTCCTGAAATAGGAGATAGTGCAGAGAAGAGAGCCGATGCAAGGTGAGATAAGGAGGAAATGAAAACAACAGAAAGATGCTGTGAAAAAAAGATTATCCTCGGATGTTGAAAGGGTTTTAGCTATTTGACAGAAACACACTGTTGAAACCAAGAAAAAACATGTGCCCAATTGAGAGATTACCATTTGTCTCAATGTTCTCAAAATCAAGAGCAACTGGCGGATTCTACAGTCATCCAGAATTTGGTAATCTGTTTAAAAATCCCCCACTATTCTCATAGAGAAGAGCGAGGAATATTGGGAATGAAATTGTGCATACTGACCTACTGATCCCAAATCAAGCATCCAGTCTTTTATAGGGGACCCCCAATCGAACCTTCCCTGTCGTGTTGCCAAGCATGCATGCGATTATACCTGGGAAACTATCCCTGCCTTTAAGGGAGTGCTATTACGTTGTCATGTTTTTGCTACCTGTAGAACTAGCAGTATCTCTATTTCTTAAAGTGCCCATTGGGAAAGCCTATGTAAGCAAGTAAAAAAGGGAAATACGTTTAAGAATATGAGAGCATAAGAGAGATATTTCCAATTTGATGGCACTGCTGATAAGAAAAGCTATGAGACATCTGTCAGCCGACCACTTTTGGGAGACCAGAGCTTCCCAACAAAGATGGCTTGTTTCAGAGATAGTCAGCAAAGAACAAGAGGTGGCAACCTGATAAAAAGCTACTACAAAGGAATGTTTTTGGACTGAAAGAGGCCTTAATGAAGAGATCAACTGGTCCTCATTCCTTTAGTATTCTCTGCTTGATGAATTCATTACTCATGAAAATGTGGAGGACGATGACTCAAAAGTTAGAATGTATGGAGCGGGCCGTTGGCACCCAGGGACGGCCACTCCCAGTACAGGAGGGAGAATTGGGGGCTTGAAGGATAAGCAGGTGGTGTGGTAGGGACTCCATTATTAGAAGGGTAGATAGGGTATCTGTCTCCAAGACCCTACATGCCAAACAGTGTGTTGTCTGCCTGGTCTAGGGTTCGACATGTGGTGGATCGTGTAGGCAGGTTAGTGGAGATGAGGTCCTTAAAAATAATTTCCGAGAATTAGGGGCCAAGTTAAAAGTAATGACCTCAAGGGTAGTATTTCAGAAATACTACCGCAGGCCATGTCTACGCTAAGGAGGGCAACAGGAGCTCAGGAGTATAAATGCGTGGCTAAGAGGGTGGTGTAAAGAGATGGGGTTTGGGATTTTAGAGAACTGGGCTGACTTTCTGTTGGCTACAGGCTCTTTAGAGAAATGGATTGCACCTCAATGATGATGGTGCAGCTGTTTTTGGGGGAGAAGATGGCTAGGGGATTGTAGGTGATTTTAAACTAGGTATGGGGGGAGGGTACGTTGAACTACACACAGGGGTATAGAGAGGTTAGGGATCAGGGGGCTAATAACTCACGGAGGAGGAAAAGGGGGAGGGAGATCATAGAGGATAAGGAGGCATGTACGACCAAGTAAATCATTGATAATCTAAAATGTATGTTTACCAATGCAAGAAAATGCACATGACTGGACTGGCAGTAAATATTGAAGGATACTCCTTATTTGACATGACAGAGTTAATAAGAAAGGAGGAGTATGTATGTGTTTAACGGAATTGAAGCCAATCTAAAGATGAATAGATGGGGACATAAACGATATGGCAGAAACATTGGTTAGAGCGTGTACAGAAGCAAGAGGTGGCGTATGTTATAAGCCACCAAATGCCGGGGAGGAGGTGGAGAGAATCTCCATATGCAGTTGGTGAAGCTGCGGTATGGGGCATGTTTTGGTTATGGGGGATTTTAACTACCCTGACATAGATTGGAGTAAGGAAACTGCCAGCACCTCAAAAGGTTTATAAGTCTTTAAATTCCTATATGAGCATTTTCTTCCACGATGGTAGAAGTTCCTACTAGGCAGAATGCTTTTGGGAAGCTTAGGGAACAGTGACCATGATTTAGTGTCATTTAATATAGAGGAAGCTTGCGTGAGAAGAGCGTGGATGCGTAACGTCACCGTGCCGAGAGACGCCGCGGGATCTCTGTGCAGGTAAGCCCCTTGTTACATGGCCTTAAAGTAAACATTTGTGCATGGATAGACAATTGGTAATTGGATCGCAGCAGATAGTGGTGGTAAATGGAGCTACATCTATGTGGGCTAAAGTTCTAAGCGGAGTGCCTCCGGGTTCTGTACTGGGGCCACTTCTGTTTAATCTGTTTTAATAATGATTTAGAGGGGGCATTGAGAGCAAGGTCTCAATGTTTGCTGATGACACTAAACTATGCAGAGCTTTGGAAACTTCAAATGATGTACAAGTGTTGCAAGCAGACCTAGATAGATTACAAAATGGGCAGCAAGAATGGCAGAGTGAGATTCAATGTGAAAATGTAAGGTGATGCATTTGGGATTTGATAATCCCGTGCCACCTACACCATAAATAACTCTGTGTTAAGTGCATCTGTAATGGAAAAAGACTTGGGGTTCTGGTAGATAACAGACTTAGCTATAGCAACAACGCCAGGTAGCAACGGCTAGAGCTAGCAAGATATTGTCTTATATAAAGAGGGGAATAGATTCAAGAGAGAAAGATATTATTCTCCCTCTTTACAAGGCACTGGTAAGCCTCATTTGGAATATGCAGTGCAGTTTTGGAATCCTATATACAAAAGGGCATCTTGGAAATAGAAGCAGTTCAGAGAGGCAACTAAATTAATAAGGGAATGGAGGGGCTTGAATATGCAGGCATTAGACAAGTTAGGCTGTTTACATTGGAGAAGCAACGTTGCGTGGAGATATGATCACTTTATACAAATATATTAATGGGCCATACAATAAACTCTCTGGTGGATTGTTCACTAATAGGTCATATCAGAGGACTCGTGGACATTCTTTAAGTTTGAAGAAAAGAAGTTTCATCATCAGGTTAGGAAAGAATTCTTTACAGTGAGAACAGTGAACGGTTACCAGCAGATGTGGTAATGGCAAGTTCATTGAATAGCTTTAAAAATGGCCTGAAATAGTTTCTAAAACTAAAAAATATTGAGAATTACTGGTATTAATACATATAGATCTGGTTGATCCGGGATACTTTCCGATTGCTGTTTGGAGTCAGGAAGGAATTTCTCCCCCTTTTTTAGCTGGTTTTTTTTTGCCTTCCTCTGGATCAACTGTTTAGGTAGGGTTAAAATAAAAAAGAGAGTGAACAGGTTGGAGTTGATGTCTTTATTCACCTCAATTACTTGTTACTATGGATAGATCTTTGTAAACCTATTTGAGTAGATTATGTTTCTGTGCTTCTGTGTCAGGTTAAAATAGCTCTTTTTGGTAAGCTGCAATTGTATTTCCATGTATTCTCTTAGCTTGAATGCCATCTTGTGGATTCTGTGAATACTACAACTGAGATTCTATGGACTTTTTGGTCTCAAAAAATTATTTTTTATGATCTTCTAATTGACACAATGGAAACAGATAACACCTTAATGCATTTAATATATATTTAATGTATCAGCACTGATATTTATAACATGTTTATTAGATATTGTTCTTAATTCACTTTTACGTTTTAGGTCACAAGTAACGCACTACTAAGGGAGATTCAAAAAAGTTCTTATCGTTTAAAATGGTGCTAATTTGTCCCCAACCAATCAGATCTTATTTAACATTTGAAAGCTAACATCTTATTGGTTGGGGCAAAGTTAGCACCATTTTATACAATAATAACTTTTATTGAATAACCCTGTATATTTTTAAAGATAACTCCTGCGCATTATCTTTTTTTTAATTACAGAATACTGGTATGTTTTTTAGCATTGACACGTTGATAATGTTTTTTTTTGCTATTATTCTCTTAATGATATGCTAATTTGCACTAGACACACCCCGGAAGGGGTGTCCCTCCTGGTTGCACTAGCAGGGTTATTCAAAAAGTAAAATTCTTATTTAAAATGGAGCTAATTTTGCCCCAACCAATCGAGATGTTAGCTTTCAAATGTAAACGAAGATCTGATTGGTTGGGGCAAAATTAGACCATTTTAAACGATAAGAACTTTTATTGAATCTCCCTGTAGGTTACTTAAACTGATTTGTTGTTGCACACCCAACCCTGATGAAGGGGGCTAAAAGACAACTATACTGTAAAATGTATCTTTTTAAATATGAAAAGTACCTGGGGCAAGAAGATAGGATTGATTTTTCCCACAGCACATACAGGTTTTCATCTGCCAGGTTATGGCCCTGGGCCATTCTATATTAAAGGTAGTGCTGAAGCATTCAGGAGACTGGCAGAAGCAGTTTTCTTCATCCTGCTGCTCCGATAGAAAGGATATTGGAGGTAAAAAGCACCAATCCTCCTCCCTGCCTCAGGTAGTTTTTATTTTAATGTTTTTTGAAAAAACGTTATACACACTATAGTTTCCCTTTAAACCCTAGAAACATTGTGTTTGTTGATGTGTGGTTTTGGAATAACGTAGCTTTCACCTTGGAGTGCGACCTTGCATCATATTTTGCTGGGTTAAGCTGTAAGCTCCCTTGTTCACATTTACCATCACCATCTATCCTTTCCTAAACAAATGTGTAGGAGTAAGATGGTGCTGTTAACCAACAGTATTTTATTTTTTGTTGTGTTAAGTGCCAGAGGAAGGAATTAGACAATTTAGCAACAAGAAACACCCCTTCACCCCACTGCAATTACACCATATATTCCGTTATCAGAGTGTGGCCACCTACATTGTGTTAGCCTGGCATGCATATCAAACAAGTGTGAGAAAGGCACTAGTGTGGCCTAGCCCTTACACACAAACCCTACGAAGGTTCTCCCTATGCACATCATATACACAACATAGGGAGAACGCTCGGGACTGTGTTTTCCCTTGGCCACGGCCCTATAGGGAGACTACTGCGGACAAGGGACAGGTACACCACAGTACCAATAAAACCCCGATACGGTTGGACCCAAGGCTTTATCGTACTGTGTGTACCTAGCTTTAGTCGGTCCGCCATGTTGCTAGCTTTATAACCAACGGAACACCTATGCAATACACTTGGGTACAGCATATTAGCATTAATAATGCAGTTCTGTGCTTTGCGGGCTAGTTTGCTCCATTACTAGTATTCACTGTGGTATTTTGGGATTTTTCTTTTAATTATAATTCCTATAATAAATTAGTAACTTTACTGGGATATTAACAATATCTTGTATCGCAATCATGTGATGTATAATAGTAAATGTACTATACATAGATTATATCTACAGTACAAAATCTACCCCAGGGTATATTATTTTATTTAGCCAAATCTAAGAGCTTGGCCTGATGCAATTAAAAGTTTTGCCCAGTGCTATTAACCGCAGCAACCATACAGTGTTATCTAACTGAAATAACCCCCCCAAAAAGCCGACATTTTATTGGTTGCTGTAATTAACACACATTTACCTCTTATGGAACCAGCCCTAAGAATCCAGCAGGCAAAAGCTATGGGCTATCATTTTTGCCGATTACATGGTTACAAATATATATAAATTATAGTAGTCTTTAGTATATCATTTTGGGCGTTTCGTTTTTTGCATTTGAAGGAGCAGCCTTTTTCAAGCCAGGTAAGGGTAAAGTTTGGCAGTTGCAGATCTGCCACTTTTATTTCTGCTCTCTAACCCATAATGTACTGGTAGCCAGTGTCTCCTCTAAAGGTTCGTACACATGTGTGATCGCGAGCACACGTGTATAAACGGCTGATAATCGCCCGTGTTTGGGCCTATAATTGACCATACCTGGGTCATCATCACCCGCGTCGCAGGTGTGTACGAACCTTTAGTTGTGCGCTTATACACAACTCTGCAGGCCTGAGCACACAGGTTAAAGGTGTACTCCTCCACTCGTTTTTATAAGTTTTGGGAATCCAGTTCTGTTGAAAAAACGGGAGGTAAAGGAGCTGTGCCTTACCTTCCGTTCTTCAATAGCACACACAGAGCCAGGAGAGAAGGTAAGAACGTACCGCGCTCGCTACGCTCCCCGGCGCGTAGTCTGACAGTGTCCGACGGACCTTGTTCTTCTATGCGCGTTGATCTATTCGCATAGAAACAAGGTCCGTCGGGACTCAGACAGCGCGCCGGGGAGCGAGCGAGCGGTAAGGTTCTTACCTTCTCTCCTGGCTCCTGTGGTTCTATGTGAAGAACGGAAGGTAAGGCACAGCTCCTTTACCTCCCATTCTTCAATAGAACTGGATTCCCAAAACTTATAAAACCGATGGAGATACCCTTTAAATTAGTGCAAATACAAAATCTGCGGGAGCACACACAAACTTCTTCTGTATGACAAAATATTTATCTGGGCACAAGAAGGTTTTAAAATAGAGGAACACTTGCTGGTATCTAATGGTGCCCATATCTGCAAGTTACATGCCAACATTCCTGAGATGTTTGAAACCCCCAGGCCTTGGCGACCGTAGTTTACAGGCGTAATGTTGATGAGGAACAGCACAGGAACGACGGCAGTTTAAGAACAGCTGGGGCAGTGACGTTACATTCAACATTTCATAGCTTTCACATGAACAAAACAACACAGCACAGCAGAGGGAATCAGCAAAATCCTTTCAAAAAAATATTTATTTAAAAAAAAAAAAAAAGCAAATGTTGTTCTCTGTGTCTTGGGTAGAATCCACCTTCATTCAGTCAGAGCGTTTTGCGCCGAATTATGGATTCTTCAGATCCCAAGGACAAGCATTTCAGCTACACTTGGTCCATGCTGCAAAAACAACAACCCACAAATTTTACTATTTGCAAGTAATTGTCACAAAACACCATTCAACATTTCTGATATTGAGACTGTATGTGCTGTTCATAAAATACACTGTAAAAGGACCCAGTGTAGATACAGGAAAACAAGGCTATAAGACAGCAGCTTACAGTTAATTAATAATTTGGCGTCTTCGTTTTTTACAAGCAAAGCTATCTAGGCCATTCTTAGAATTCCTCTTTCTTTTTTTGTGGAAGGTTCCCACCAACAGGCCTCTATTGTTACATCCTGAACCAGTGGTTGTGCAAATCCTCTCAGATCTCTACTGCCACAGGAGGGCAAGTCCACACAGACACTATTAGGGCCTGTAAACAGGAAATCAATACTTTTTTTCAGAATCACAAGAAATCACTGAAGAGCAGGTTTGCAATGCATAGTCATGAATGAAAAGAAGAGGCTTTATAGTTTCAAACCCCCGCATTCCTTCCCCTGACATAAGGTTTCGTACTAACGTGCAATCGCAGTGCAGACCTGTGATGCAGTCGATTGTGTATGGCTTTTTCAGCCGATAACGGCCCATGTAAGGGCACTTTATCGGCCAAAAAACGGGCAGACTTCGACGAGTGGCTGTTTCGGTAAATAAATGTCCATACACTGAACAATTTCAGCACGATTTATCGCCCGAAATGGTCCTTTCGTGACACATCTTGTTACAATGAGAGACTGCAAATGAAGCCTGAAGTAATGCGTTGTTAGCTGCAAACACAAGCTATCCTATAAATATATGATAATTATATTATTGATTTAATAGCACCAACAACTTCCGTAGCACTTACAATTACATGTATATATTCACATCAGGCCCTGTCCCTAAGAGCTTACAATCTAAGCGCATTTATTTACACATACAACCTATCATAGGCCTTAGATTGTGGGGGAAACTGGAGTGCAAATACAATTCCTCGCAGATGTGTCCAGGGTGGAATCGAACTCAGGACCCTCAGTGCTGCAAGCATCAGTGCTAACCACAACCACCGTGGTGCCCTGATATGATCACTGGGGTCTGCAGTTTTCTTTTAAGCAAATAGCAATCTAAATCTTCTTTGTTCATAATAAATGTAAAATTCCCTACCTCCTGACCACTGAGGGCCACACGAAGCAGTTTTCATAGGCATACTGTACTTGTGTCTTCAACCGTTTCATTTTACTTTTCACACTCCCCATTTAAAGTTTCTAAAGTCAAGTCACTGGTATTTTCTTTCAAGAGTCTGGAAGACAAAACGCCTTTTATTTTGAATTATGTAAATCAGTGCCTGTGGGGACAGAAATGTATATAACTAAAATAACTTTAACTTCAAACATCCAGTGTTGTAGTTTTCACTAACTAGCAATTCCAAAGGCTGTGATATGAGATATATCAAATGAATGATGATTATAATTTCAATTTCTAAAATAAATGTTACTAATTTTCAAATGATAATATATAATAGAATCCATCTAGCCTGGTACAGTTATTTCTGCACATGCTGCAGCTGTGGAATAAATTACTTTGTCCCTACCCATGTTCCATTGCCTGGTGGGCTCCTGTTGCGCCCAGGATTGTATAATTTTTAGACACACTGTCTTATGTTGGAAAATTCCTGAACAACCTCCCACCGTAAAGGAGACAATATTTTAGGATGATTCTAATACACTGATAACTAGAGTGACATAATAGCTTCAACATTTCCCTTAATGGAGGGACACTTCTAATAGCAACACGGATATGATCAGCAGGGGAGCTAATAAGGAATGTTTTTTTAGCACAGCCCTGCACAAACCTGTTTTCCATGAGTTGTCTCTCTTTATGAAGACAGGGAGAATCACATAACTTCCTTTTAATTAAACTGCTGTTTACCACTAAACATAGATGCTTGGTATTCCCAAGTGTTCTGCCTTTCCTACCTTACTGCAATATTCCAATATTCCTAGCTTCTTTTGAGAGACTTTGAAGATTACTTTTGAAATTGCAGGCCGGATCCAAAGATAGGAATATTCAGAGACAGCAGATTGTCAATTGGGCTCAAATGTCCCTAAGGCAAAAGCACAAGCAAATATTTGATTATATAGAGTAACTGAGAACTATCTGGAACTGTCCACACAAGTATATTTTGTAATTTTTGACGATAGTATTGGATGTGATTCGTCACTTTCAATTCCTGATATAGGTAACGTCTTTATGAATAACACTAGATGAGAGAGGCGCATCCAAAAGGTACATGTGTGTTTTAATGGCGAACCACAGACTCAAAAATCACACGTTTCTGGGGTGTTACCCCTTCATCAGGTGATCTTCATTGTATACTGTATTCCATACCCCTGGGGGTTTGAGACGTCTGCATACTACAGGTGTGAGTGCATTTGGGACTTTGCTTTTATGTAGTCTTTATTGAACTGACCAATTATAGAAAAAATGGGTTTTCTTAATGAATGCCTTACAAATGCTCAGTTTAAATGTTATTGTTAGATGGGCAAGCCTCCTATATTACAACAACAGGGCCCTGTTTGACTTTAGGTCTATGGAGAAAATTGCAGCTCATATAATAAATACATTATGCAAGTAAAACCTGAAATAACGACTTCAACACCTAAAACAACAGCAATTTATTCTGTGTATACACTACATGTAATGTTTTGGCTTAAATGTACATTACAGAAAAAACAGCAGGCTTGTGCTTTTATATTTATCATAGAGTTAAAGGGGGTATTATTATTTTATTAAAGGCACCTATACCGAAATGGTTATTTTAAATTGACTATAACGGGCAATCAAGTTCCTTGTTCTCAAAAACTATTCTTTCTGTGAGTAGTTTTACTGTAGCTGGAATGGGGACAGAGTTTTGAAAACCAGTGTTTGATGCTGTGTGCTGTGTGCAGCTTCACAGTTGTTTTGTGTGAAAAAGTCAGGTCGGATGGAAGTGATTAAAAGAGGAGGGGAAATACTGCTCCAAACAAATGTGTGCTGGATTGTAGACATGCACCACACCAAATCAGAGTAAGTGCTACTGTTCATGTGTTCGATTATAGATTAAGGCAAAGTCATTTTTTTCAGTATAGTGTCCCTTTTCATTTCAAACATACACAGGTGACCCCCTTGTCGGGGATCGCACTTCCTGTATGGTTGTAATGACCTTGTTTGTTTTAACGTATGTATCAATAATTTATACTTATCTCCATGAGTGTAGTGCTATCAATCACCACTTATTTTGATACACAGGTGACTAATTGTAATCAGTTGCAAGCAGTTGGAGATAAATTTACAAGAATCACCATAGTTTACTGTGGGTGTAAAACACCTGGGTTTGATCAATCACCTTACTATAATGAGAGTGGTTATAACTTTTTTAATGAAAAGTATCATGGTATAAGTCAGTGTGTTCCAGCTTGCAGTGAAGGGAGCACTTGTAGAAACATTCGTGACTGCCACCAACTCCTTATATAAAAAGTCTATATGAAGTATAGAGCAATGTTGTGAACCCAGAGGCCCAGCCATAATCCCTCTATAATATATATAAAGTATAGGGGAGAATGTTAGTGACCCCCAGCCAGACTACCTATATACAGTATATATAGTATAGAAATACGTTATGAAACCGCCATACTCCTTATATAAAGTATAGAGAGAACGTTAGTGACGCCATAAGCCCCATCAATAAACATCGATATAAAGTATTAGGGAGAAGTTAATGACCATGCCATACTCCTCATATAAGTCATATAAAGTATATGAGAAAACTGTTAGTGACCGCCATACCTCCCTATATCAAAGTATATATAAAGTATAGGTTGAGACGCTTAGTGACCGCCATACTCCCTATAATAAAGTATATATAAAGATAGAGGAACGTTATGACCGCCTACTCCCTCTCTATATAAATGATATATAAAGTATAGAGACGTTAGTGAACCGCCCTATACTCCCCTATATAAAGTATATATAAAGTATAGGGAGAACGTTACGTGACCGCCGTACTCCCATATAAGTATATATAATAGTATAGGAGAACACACGTGACCGCCGTACTCGCCTATATAAAGTATATCTAAAGTATAGAGAGATCTTAGTGAACCGCCATCACTCCTATATAAAGTATAGTAAAAGTAATAGAAGAGAACTAAGTGACCCGCCATACTCCTATATATAGTATATATAAGAGTATAGCCGAGAACGTTAGTGACCGCCATACTCCTATATAAGTATATATAAGTATGAGAGCACAGTAAGTGACCGCCAACTCCCTATATAAAGTATATATAGGACGTTGAGACGGAAATCCTAGATAATAATAACAGTGGAGACGCGCCATACTCCTATAAAAAGTATAATGTATAAGTATAGGGGCAAACGTTAGTGACCGCCATACACTCCCTATATAAAGTATATATAAAGAATAGAGAGAACAGTTAGGACCGCCATACTCCCTAGATAATAGTATTATAAAGTATAGATATATGTTAGTGACCGCCAACTCCCTTATATAAGTATATTAAAGTATAGGAGAAAACGTAGCTGACGCGCCATCTCCCCTATATAAGATAATAAGTATGGTAGAACCTGCTCCCATATAATCTGTATAGGAGAATGTTAGTGACCGCCATACTCCTTATATAAAAGTATATATTAAGTATAAGAGAGATGTTAGTGACCGACACTATCCCTAATCAAAGTTTATTAAATAACGGAGAATGTAAGTGACCGCCATAACTCCCTATTTGAAGAGATATATAATGTTAGGAGATACGTAGTGACCGCGCATACTCCACTATATAAAGTATATAAGTTTTAAAATTAAGTGACCGCCATACGCTCCAGATATAAGGACATGATATAAGTTAGGGACGAATGTTAGTGACCCACGCCATACTCCCTATATAAAGTATATAGAAGTATATGGAGAACGTTAGTGCACGCCCTACTCCCTCGAAAAAGTATATGTAAGTATAAGAGACGATTAGTGACCCCCGCCATCTCCCTATTATAAAGATATAAAGTTTATTAGAAGAGACGTAAGTGACGCGCATTATCCTAATATATATAGTATATAGAAAGTATAGAAGAACTTTCGTGAACGCCATACTCCCTATATAAGTAATATAAAGTATATGAGAGACCGTATACGCCGCCATACTCCCCTATATAAAGTATATATTAAAGTATAGAGAGAAAGTTGGACTCGCCTACCCCTATATAATTATGACAAAGTATAGAGAGAACGTTAGTGACCGCTAATACTCCCTATATAAATTATATATAAAGTATAGAAGCAAGAACTTAGGCGCCATACTTCCCTATATACGTATATTAATAAGGGTAGGGAGATACGTATAGTGACCACGCATACTCCCTTATAAGATCATATATAATTATAAAGGAGAAATTAGTGACGGCCATACTCACTCCCTATATAAAGTATATATAAAGTATGGGAGAAGGGCGTTGTGCGCGCTCCCTATACTTTATATATACTTTATATAGGGAGTACGGCGGTCACTTAGGTTCTCTCTATACTTTATCTATACTTTATATAGGGAGTATGGTGGTCACTAAGGTTCCCTCTATACTTTATATATACTTTATATAGGGAGTATAACGGTCACTAACGTTCTCTCTATACTTTATATATACTTTATATAGGGAGTATGGCGGTCACTAACGTTCTTCCTATACTTTATATATACTTTATATAGGGAGTATGGCGGTCACTAACGTTCTCTCTATACTTTCTATATACTATATATAAGGATAATGACGGTCACTAACGTTCTCCCTATACTTTATATATACTTTATATAGGGAGTATGGCGGTCACTTACATTCGCCCTATACTTTATCTATACTTTATATAGGGAGTATGGCGGTCACTAATTATGTATACTTTATATAGGTAGTATGACGGTCACTAACGTTCTCTCTATACTTTATATATACTCTATATAAGGAGTATGGCTGTCACATTCTCCCTATACTTTATATATGCTTTATATATGGAGTATGGCGGTCACTAACATTGTCTCTATACTTTATATAGACTTTATACAAGGAGTATGGCGGTCACTTACATTCTCCCTATACTTTATATATGCTTTATATAGGGAGTATGGCGGTCACTAACGTTCTCCCTATACTTTATATATACTTTATATAGGGAGTATGGAGGTCAGTAATGTTCTCCCTATACTTTATATATACTTTATATAGGGAGTATGGCGGTCGCTAACGTTCTCACTATACCTTATATATACTTTATATAGGGAGTATGACGGACACTAACGTTCTCTCTATACTTTATATATACTTTATATAAGGAGTATAGAGGGAACCTTAGTGACCACCATACTCCCTATATAAAGTATAGATAAAGTATAGAGAGAACCTAAGTGACCGCCGTACTCCCTATATAAAGTATATATAAAGTATAGGGAGAGCGTTAGTGACCGCCATACTCCCTATATAAAGTATATATAAAGTATAGGGAGAACGTTACTGACCTCCATTCACATACCCCTATAAAAGTATATATAAGTTAGGAGAACGTTAGTGACTGGCCATTAACCCTAATAAAGTATATATAAAGTATAGAGGAGAACGTTAGTGACCGCCATACTCCCTATATAAAGTATAAATCTACTCCCTATATAAAGCGTATATAAAGTATAGAGAGAACGTTAGTGACCGCAATACCCCCTATATAAATGACAGTCACTACTTTCTTTATATATATACTTTATATGACAGTCACTAACGTTCTCCCTATACTTTATATATACTTTATATAGGGAGTATGGCAGTCACTAACGTTCTCTCTATACTTTTTATAGGGAGTATGGCGGTCACTAACGTTCTCTCTATACTTTATATATACTTTATATAGGGAGTATGGCGGTCACTAACGTTCTCTCTATACTTTATATATACTTTATATAGGGAGTATTGCGGTCACTTAGGTTCTCTCTATACTTTATCTATACTTTATATAGGGAGTATGGCGGTCACTAACGTTCTCTCTATACTTTATATACACTTTATATCGGAAGTACGGCGGTCACTAAGGTTCTCCCTATACTTTATATATACTTTATATAGGGGGTATTGCGGTCACTAACATTCTCTCTATACTTTATATATACTTTATATAGGGGGTATTGCGGTCACTAACGTTCTCTCTATACTTTATATACACTTTATATAGGAAGTACGGCGGTCACTAAGGTTCTCCCTATACTTTATATATACTTTATATAGGGAGTACGGAGGTCACTAAGGTTCTCTCTATACTTTATCTATACTCTATATAGGGAGTATGGCGGTCACTAACTTTCTCTCTATACTTTATATATACTATATATAAGGATAATGACGGTCACTTACGTTCTCTATACTTTATATTTACTTTATATAAGGAGTATTGCGGTCACTTACGTTCTCCTTATACTTTATATAAACTTAATATAGGGAGTATGGCCGTCACTAACGTTCTCTCTATACTTTATATATACTCTATATAAGGAGTATTGCGGTCACTAACGTTCTCCCTATACTTTATAAATACTTTATATAGGGAGTATGGCGGTCACTAACGTTTTGCCTATACTTTATATATACTTTATATAGGGAGTATTGCGGTCACTAACGTTCTCTCTATACTTTTTCAATACTTTGTATAGGGAGTATGGCGATCACTAACGTTCTCTCTATACTTTATATATACTTTATATAGGGAGTATGGCGGTCACTAACGTTCTCCCTATACACTAACGTTCTCTCTATACTTTATATATACTTTATATAGGGAGTACGGCGGTCACTAACGTTCTCTCTATACTTTATATATAAAGTATAGGGAGAACATTCGTAACTGCCATACTCCCTATATAAAGTATACACATCCACACAGGATATGTGATGAGAGCCTTGGTTTAACTGTGACAATAGTGAGTTTTACTTACGTGGTAATCCTTCAGCCATTTCAATCTGCACAATTCCAAAGGACCAGATGTCACACTGGGAAAAAGAAATATAAAGAAAATATTAGAATCTGATCTAGGAAGAGTCCATGTCTCCCACACATGGACCAATAAAAACATAAATCCTTATTCTGATTAAATGTGGCTAATGTCAGATTGCCCTAAATGATTATTTCCCCTGAAATACCAGGCTGTGTCCCAGTTTCCCCAGGATAGCTCTATTTCGGGAGATTTATCCTATTGTCCAGACTGCCGAGACTTATCCCAGGGTGATTGTGGCTTAGACAGTATGGGGGTTGAAGCCATGACATTCCATAAAGGGTGGCTAGTTTAATACTAAGGGCTAGGCCCCACCAGCGCGTTTCGGATCGAGATTTGCAATCCTGTGGTAGCCTATTGCAGCGGCCCCACTACATGCGCCATCCCATTACATCGGAGCACATGCGATCACCATTTTTGCTCCGTATCGCATGTACTCCGATAGTGTTACATTACCATGTACACGGAAGCGTGACATTGCAATCCCGCATGCTTCCGTGTACTGCTAGTGGGGCCACAGCCTGAATGTTAATATATTGAAATGATTATTTTCTATCAATAATATCTTTACCTACCAATATAAAAACAAAGAGAGAGAAATAAACTATGATGGCAATATAATGATTAAATATAGAACATACCTTTACATTAGATGTCATTCTTAAATCATAAAGGCAGCCGACCACTTCTGGTGCTGTATAAAGTATAGTGCCCTTGACTTCTCTGGTTCGGTCTGCCGGTCCCATAAATTGTTTTGCCAAACCGAAATCAGCTGAAATGACAAATTAGAATGATGAATTATTGTATTTCATTAAGGGAACATTAGTTAATTAGTAAAACATACACGGCCAATCCAACTATTGTAACAAATTAATCATATGTTCTAAATGAAATGACTTTTATTCTAAAAAAATTTTTCTTTTTTTTATTATATGATTTTTTGATGCATATGACGGACACACTAGGATTTATGTATATATATCCTTTTAATCGTTTTTTAACTTAGTGTTATGTAAATATCCCTGCTATGTAATAAAGGATTTTGAACATACATTATTACAATGGGCAGGACTGTTTATAGAGACTTTGTTTGCTCTATATCATAGTATGCTTAAATATTTAGGCAGTGAATACGGTAAAAATAGATGAATCCCAAATAAGAAAAGCTGACAATTAAACTGCAAACAATAAAGATCTGGGCATAGCCTAGTATACTATGGATGTAATGTATTATTTCCACTTTATCCCACTACTCTGAATGTCAGTAAGAACCAGATTAAAAAAATAGTAGCAGTGACTAGTGACTAAAGCTACATGGCCAAATGTTCTTCCGAGTGGATTTCCAATCCGAGTGCAATGATCAGAAATCCAAGTGAAAATCTCTCCTTAGATTTAGAGATGGAGACTGAAGAAGGGTTGATGGAAAATTTTCCACCTGGCCTGATCTTGATTTTTCCAATAAACCGCTCGACAATTTTGAGTGGCCGATCGGAAAAACCGAAAATAGTTTTTGACATTTCGAGCAATCCGATAAATTTGATCTTTAGTCTTTCTTTAATATTACAGGGTATAATATAAACCGTAGGCTGCTATTAGCTCATTTCCCTTACCTATTTTAACTCTGCCGTCTGAGGTAAGAAGGATGTTCGCTCCTTTTAGGTCTCGGTGGGCGATGTGTTGCTGGTGCAGGTAACACAATCCCTGAGGAAATCGATAAACATTTTATTTTCTATATCTATAGTAATTTTCATTGAATACCATTGAATAGAGCAGCTTAATTTATTTTCAAATTATATTTTAATTTTTTTCTTTGAATTAAGGTTTATAATTGAATATATTTTTAAATATTTACCATATACTTAAAAAAAGCAAAAAATAAAAAATCAGTTTCTGAGCCTTACCTGCAGTATTTGATGTGCGATGTATTGGATCCAGTATTCAAAGAAATATCTATCAGTGACTGAAAAGTGAAAGGCGATGAGGTCATCCAGAGAGCCTCCTCCACAATATTCCAGGATTATCTGCAATATAAATAAATATATTAGTTTGTGAGCAGATTTCTGTATGTATAAGAAATGAATGTTAATTGACCGATCGTGCTTTACCCAACAGGACCGGTTGCCCGTTCGTCCGATACTGACAAATGGGCGACTGAAATCAGTCTCGGACAGCCGCCCCACACCATAAGTTATTTTCAGCCGACCAACCGCTACCCGTCACTAGAGATTGGTCGGCCACAAATATCTTATGGTGTGTACCCAGACTTATTGTCTGCCCCTGGATTAGTTAGTTGTGACCAAACATTTCTATTGGTCACTATCCTGTGCAAGTATGGCCGCCCCCCAATGATCCCAATGATACAGGAAATTGTAACAGGTTACAGACATTGGAATGTGTCCTGTATCAAGTATCTACTATGGAAATTTAGTCAGCTATAAATCTTATATATGTATGTTAAGGTGAGATTACTCAATCAACTTAAATAGTATTATATTAACCAAGTACATTAACAAGCATTTCTTACCCATAAATGTTGTTGCCCCTGGATGTCTTGAATAAACGCTTCTCCAAATTGCACAATATTATCGTGTGTGCACTTGCGAAGTAAAGCAACTTCTTCTAATTCACTTTGTCGCTTTTCCTGTTTAAAAAAACAAAACAATATTTGATTACGTTCTTAAATTATTGGCCTTAGAGGAAAATGTGTCTTTGTGATAATATGTAACAGACAGGTAACTTACCGGTCTCATTTCAACAACTTTCACCGCAATGTCGAAATGCTGCTTTTTCAATCTGGTCTGCAATAGAAAAGATTTCTCATAATTATTATATAGAACAGTTTACATTATGATTAAAAACATTGCTGTTTTAGATATAAAGTCCTTTTAGGAACAGCACATCAGGTAAATCTGCTAAAGGATCCATAATATAAGACAATAAAATATCCTAAAGGTCAGTGAAGGCCAGCTCATATTATAAGGATATTATCTTCCACAAATCAACAATTACCTGTCCCATGATGTTTAATTCAAATATTCCCTGTAATTATTTTACCAGTAACCTGATAGGGCTTGGTTGGAATTATTCACAAATAATGCTAAAAATAGAGACTTTATATTAGATACAGCATTGAACTTGTTACCATATAAACTTACTTTGTAGACATTTCCAAATGCCCCTTTTCCAATTGGTTTCAGACTTTCAAATAAATTTTGGGGATCCTAAAAAAAACCAAAAAACAAACAATAATAACATGTTATTAATAGTAAAATACTTGATTAGCTTAAGCTCTGTGTCTTGTATGTATTTATGACACAAAGTATAAGTCTGATGATGTCATGCACAAGGGGTCAGAGTTCAAACTACAATTTCTTAGCACATGGATATCACTTGTTTGCAGTTAAAAAAACAGACTAATCATAACCATTCAAGATGTAAATCTTAAAGGGAAAACTATGATAAATTTTGTCTTTTACTTACGCAAACCGCCAATTGAAATTCTTTATTTTCCTTAAAAAAAATAAAAAATAAAAGGTTAAATAATTTAAACCCACTATCCCTATCAATAGAAGAGACACAGCATTGAACCATTAAAACACTATTCTGCCTCTTCTTTCAATGATTACCATTGATATCTTTATTATTATGAATGCACATTGTCCTTATACCGGTAATGTATAGGTAATGCGTTGGTTTAAAGTAAAGGGTCAGTTCTAGATAAGGCAATTTGTCTTGCTAGTATGATTAATAATGCAATGATCTAAATGAATTAAAACAATTAAAAAATAAACTGCTAATTCATATAATTCTTTTCTGTGGTTGGGGAAAGGATCAGGGTAATTTCATTTTCTAGGTGAGATAATAATACTTGCAAAATTGTAAAACTAAACGTTGCCACTTTAACGAGTCAATCACCTTTTCTAACAAAGGGTCAGAGCCGCTAAATCTCAGCTCAGGTGAGACACAGCTTTATAAAATTGGTACAGTAGTGGAATCTAATGCAGTACTACCAACTTAAGTATATCCTAAGACTCTTAATGGATAAATGTATTGTCCAAGCTCCACCCTAATTCTGGCATTTATCCAATGGGAAAAAGTGCTTCTTGCAGAGCATATCTTTCCATTGGTTAGGCCCTGGGCCAGAAGGGGGTGGAGGAACAACACTATAGTTGTCCTTTAAACTGCACTGGAAGTATCTATGTATCTTTCAAAACAGCTTTTATCGGCATAAACAGATCCTCCTGTGTACTTACTTTCTCTTCTGAAATATCAGGCACTTGAATTCCCTGAAGTAGAAAAAAAATCAGTATTTCAGAAAAAATCCAAAAGAAAAAAAATAAAGGGAAATAAATCAAATAAGGACATAGGTACTAATGTTAAATCGATTGTAATGCTGCAGTTTTACCTCCTGCTACAAATGATCTTATCTTTTGGGCATTGTTTCTACAAAATTGTATAAAAGAATCCTCCAATCCAGGAAGTGCAATGAATCCGGATTTTTTTTAATCAATTTAAAGGAGAACTAGGTTTAGCAACTAGGTTTAGTTTTTAGTGTTCTAATCAATGTTTCTGAATATCCATAAAAAAAATCTATTACTTACCGGTATATTATTATTATTATTGTTGTTATTGTTTTTACTTACACAGTGAATTTTCATGTCCGATGTCTGGATTTCCTTAAAAAAAAAACAAGAATTGGGATACGTTTTTAATAAAAAGGTTAATTTATAGTCAGTAGACCAAGTACATAGATCAGTCTATTATTAGGCTACGGTCCGGTTCATGGTGAAGGAAAAATGACGAGGATTGAAGGTTCTAGGTTTGGATTAGAAATGGTCGAACTTCCTAAAGTTTGGCTCATTTTCAAACCTCAGCAAAAGTTTGAAAACGGCCCCATTAAAGTCAATGGGGACAAATAGTTTGCAAAGTTCTAATAAATTACGGTTAAAATAACTATGGTAACTTACTGTACATGGCTCTGGGAAATGGTCTGGAGAACACATACATATCACCAAAACTTGTTTAAATACTAACTTTCCGGGGTTATATTTGAGCAACCAAATTGAAGTTTCAAGGCTGAAATTGAGGGTTAGCGAACTCTACATTTGAGGTTTATGGGCGAATTTGTGGTTTAGCGAATGCTACATTCGAGGATTATCGAACGCCATATTATAGGGTTATGGAGCGCTAAATTTAGTCAAGGGTTATTGCTGAATTTGAGGGTCACCGAACGCAGCATTCGGGGGTTATCAATTTGAAAATTCTATAATTAGCAAAAATAAGTCCACGAGTTTGTATTTTGAATAGTCCAGAAAAGTCCGAGTTTGTACAAACTCATAAAATCCAACTAGAACTCGAGTTCTCAATCCCTAGTTGGGATATATTAGATTCTATTGTGCTAACCTATATTTCTAATACAAATTAATCTACTATGACTTGTATTCATTTTTACTTACTTGATGAACCATTTCCTTTTCTGGTGTCAGGATTTCCTAAAGAATAAAATGTATCATTATTAATTTTTAATAAAATGGTAATTTATAGTCAAGAGACCTTTGTTCAGTTTATTATTCTGATATCCAGTTAGTGGGGAAGGAAATGACTAGGATAATTAAAGGTTCCAGGTTTGGCTATATTAACTTTCTAGTGTTCTAATCTATGTTTCTAAATAACCAACTATTACTATATAACTTATACTATTATTTACTTACTGGTTCAATCATTTCCAGGTCCGATGTCTGAATTTCCTTAAGAAATAAGAAATATTATTAATTTTCAATAAAAAGATCCACTTAGGCTGAGGCCCCACTACAATACACCGAATCAGGCGCGTTATTACATACGATTGTGTGTGCGATTTCTGTGCGTTGTCGCGCGTTGTGCCGCATTTACGCATATGTTTGGAATTTAATATTATAAAAACGCATGTGTTTGTGTAAAAAATTGGTGGTGCGTGCACAAACGTGCCAAAAATACATTAGTGGGGCCTATCCCTAAGGCTGAGGCCCCACTATAACGCACCGAAGCGCATGTTATCGCATACGATTGCGTGTGTGATTCTGGTGCTTTGTCATGCGTTGCTCTGCGTTTGCGCATGTGATTTTGCTATTTTCCATTATGGAAATAGCATTGCGCAAAAAAAGGTGATCGCACAACGTAAATCACATGCGCATCGGAAATCCCGTGAATTTTTGCTTTCCAGCGATTCCCATTCTAACCAAAATCACATGCGAAATCGTGTGTCTTTTACTATTTACTATTGTCTTTTACTTACTTTGTCTTCCATTTCCGGTGGGGTTTTCTTAAATTAAAGAAAAAAGACATGTTACATATTTGATATAGGAAACGGAACATGTTCTAACAGGGTATAATAACATAATAAGATATTGTAATGTCACATAATAAACTAGTTCCAGTTTTAATGATAGTAAATATATTCCTATGAATTAAAATGTGTACAAATTACATTATATGTTCAAACTACAGGGATTGACATAAGAAATGGTCTTACCTTCTTTTGCCGTCTACAACATCGGAAACACTTGAAGCATTTTTTGAATCGGGTCCACCACGATTCCTTGACGATCACCAACTTGATGTTGCATTAAGAAAATAAAATATAAATTCAGTTTTAGCCTATATGACATTCTCATTCAAATAACATTATAATGAAAAGTTAGAGAATGTTCTAGACTATGAGTTGTGATCTGTAGATAAAAGTGTCTGCACTGTGGTTGAAATACACAGCACTATAAAATATTCATTGTACCTGTGTGTGCAAACGTAAGTGGGCAAAAGGAAGTTTATTAGCAATTAGCACTTCCTGATGTACATCAGACTTGCCTACTCTGTACTTTTTTTTTTTATGAAATTGGTGTGATATTATACTTACTTGTATATTTATGGTGATCCCTGGTATTATGGCGTCCTTATAAAAAAAGGAAAGAAAAGTTATACATTTTTCATATAAATTGTCTATGAACATATAGTTATGGGAGTAAAGAAATAATGTGATGGGCTAATGTGAAGACTTCTTAACATTGATATATCTACAAGGTACCAATGTCAGGATCATCTACACAGCCTTTAATTTTATAGTAAAAATTGTAGAACAAATAGATCATTAAATACTATGAAAGGTGGGAACACAGAACACAGGTAGATCAAGGATATGACATAAAACTGTACAAATTGTATTTCTTTATTTGTACAGTTTTACCGGAATATACTTATTTGTTTTGTTACAATTTAATTTCTACTTACTTCCGACACAGAAGATAGGCCCGGCTCTTGGTGCTAGGGAAAGAAAAAATAGTTTGTCCATTTTTAATAAATTAACAGAATATAAATAGATACAGAGATGTAAATAAATATATATACATCGATTCTTTTTTTTTAACAATCTAACATAGCGGTTGGGTTGGGGGTGGGCAGGGATGCCCTACATTATATAAATAATTATTTAGAGGGTGGAGATGCCCTTTAACAGAGCTGATAAATAAAAGGACGAGGGTCTGACCAGCGATATGAAAAACTTTCAAAAATGAAAATGTTAAAATGAATATATTTCCTTATGTATAATTACCAGAGAAATGTATCCTCTGGCTATCCGCTCCATGGCCTCTTTTTCTCCTGGGGAAGACTGTAAACGGACAAAAGTAAAATAAAATTATAATAAATAAATAGATGGATATAAATAATATAACTACATGTAGAGATGGGAGAGGGTATAGGATAAGATAGGAAATCGATTGGTGCCGTGTTCCAGTATATACCAGACGTACTGTGCACTAGAGGTGTAATGTGGGTTCGATTAGAACCCAGTTTCAAATCGAATCTGAGGGTTTCGAAGTCCCAACAAAAATTTCGAACTCACAAATTTCATGGAACCCGAAAGTAAACGATTTTCAAAAATCAAAAGTAGACGATTTTCGGAAATCAAAAGTAGATGATTTCAAAAATCAAAAGTAGACGATTTTCGAAAATCGAAAGTAGCCGATGTTCGAAAATCGAAAGTAGACGATTTTCGAATATCGAAAGTAGACGATTTTCGAAAATCGAAATTAGACGATTTTTGAAAATCGAAAGTAGACGCTTTTTGAAAACCGAAAGTAGATGATTTTTGAAAATCGAAAGTAGACGAGTTTCGAAAATCGAAATTAGACGATTTTCGAAAATCGAAAGTAGCCGACAAAACGAATAATCGAAAGTAGTTGATTTTCGAAAATAGATGATTTTTGAAAATCGCAAGTATACGATTTTCATTAATTGAAAATCGAAGATCGAAAGTAGACGATTATCGAAAATTGATAAAGTAGATGATTTTCGAAAAATTTAAATTCGAAAGTAGACGATTTTCCTTAATCGAAAACCGAAGATCGAAAGTAGACGATTTTCGAAAATCAAAAGTACACGATTTTCGAAAAATCGAATGTGGCCGATTTTCGAAAAATTGAAATTCGAACTTTCAAAATTTCCAAAAATTTCAAAAATTCGAAAACTAAATGAAACTCAAAAGTTTCGAACATCTCTACTGTGCACCCCTAGCATCACTTTCTTCATTAAAAAGGTTAAATAGCAATGAATCTACATAGAATATATCTATAAACTAAAGGAAATGGATAAACTCCATGGCCTCTTTTTCTCCTGGGGAAGACTGTAAACGGACAAAAGTAAAATAAAATTATAATAAATTAGATGGATATAAATAATAACTATATGTAGAGATGGGAGAGGGTATAGGATAAGATAGGAAACGATTAGATCCATTTCGTTAGTTTTTATAGATAATTCTAGTAGATTATTGCTATTTAAAACCTTTTAGCTGAAGAACGTAGATGCTGGGGTGCACAGTAGATATGTTTCGAGAACTTTTTGAGTTTCTTTAGTTTTCGAATTTTTGAAATTTTGGAACATTTTGAAAGTTCGAATTCAATTTCAATGTTTTCGAAAAAAAAAAATCGGCCACATCGTTTTCGAAAATCGTGTACTTTTTAATTTTCAAATCGCTCTTTCGATCCTTCGGTTTTCGTTAAGGAAAATCGTCTAAACTTTCGAATTCATTTAAATTTTCGACAAATCTCTACTTTATCAATTTTCGATAATCGTCTACTTTCGATCTTCGATGTTTCAATTAAGAAAATCGTATACTCTTCTATTTCAAAACATCTATTTTTCCGAAAATGCAACTACTCTTTCGATTATTCGTTTGGTGTCGGCTAACTTTCGATTTCGAAAGATCGTCTAATTTCAATTTTCGAAACTCGCTACTTCAGATTTTCGAAAAATCAGTCTACTTTCGATTTTTCAAAATCGTCACTTTCGGTTCAAAAACTCTACTTTCGATTTCCATGTCTTTTTCGGATTTTCAACGTCTATTCGATATTCGAAAATCTTCACTTTCGTTATATCGAACATCGGCTACTTTCGATTTTGCGAAAATCGATCTACTTTGATTTTTTGAAATCATCTTCTTTTTGATTGCAAAATCGTCTACTTTTGATTTTTGAAAATCGTTTACTTTCGGGTTCCATGAAATTTGTGATTTGAAATTTTGTTTGGGAACTTCGAAACCCCAGATTCGATTTTGAAACTGGGGTCTAATCGAACCCACATTACACCCTAGTGCACAGTACGTCTGTGTATATACTGGAACAAGGCACCTATCGTTCCTATCTTATCCTATACCCTCTCCCATCTCTACATATAGTTTTTATTTATATCCTCTATTTATTTATTATAATTTTATTTTACTTTTGTCCGTTTACGTCTTCCCCCAGGAGAAAAAGAGGCCATGGAGCGGACTAGCCAAGGATACATTTCTCTGAGTAATTATACATAGGAAATATATCATTTTAACATTTTCATTTAAGAGTTTTTCATTCACTGGTCAGACCCTCGTCCTTTTATTTATCAGCTCTGTTAAGGGCATCTCCACCCTCTAAAATAATGTATTTATATAAGTAGGGCATCCCTGCCCACCCCCAACCAACCCTATGTTAGATTGTTTAAAAAAAAGAATCGATGTATATAATTTATTTACCATCTCTGTATCTATTTTATATTCTGTTAATTTATTAAAATGGACACAACTATTTTTCTTTCCCTAGCACCAAGGAGCCCGGGCCTATCTTCTCCTTTGTGTGGAAGTAAGTAGATAAATTAATTGTAACACAACAAACATATATTCGCGGTAAAACGTATCAATAGAAGAAATACAATTTGTACAGTTTTATGTCATATTCCTTGATCTACCTGTGTTCTGTGTTCCCACCTTTCATATATTTAATTATCTATTTGTTCTACTACAATTTTTACTAAAAATTACAAGGCTGTGTAGCATGATCCTGACATTGGTACCATTGTAGATATATCACTGTTAAGAAGATCCCCTTCACACTGCCCATCACATTATTTACTTTACTCCCATACACTATATGTTTTCATAGACAATTTATATGAAAATGTATAAACTTTTCTTTCTTCCTTTTTTTATAGGACCCATAATACCAGGGATCACCATAATATAACAGTAGTATAATTCACAAAACCAATTTCATAAAACAAAAAAAGTACAAGTAGGCAAGTCTGTGTCACCTCAGGAAGTGCTAATTGCTAATAAATCTTCCTTTTGCCCACTTTACGTTTGCACACACAGGTACAATGAATATTTATTAGTGCTAGTTGTATTCAACCACAGTGTCAGACACTTTTATCTACAATCACAACTCATAGTCTAGAAACATTCTCTCACTTTATCATTAGTAAGGTTATTTGAATGAGAATGTCAATATAGGCTAAAATGAATTTATATTGTATTTTCTTAATGCACATCAGTTGGTGATCGTCAAGGATCGGTGGTGGAACCCATTCCAAAAATGCTTCAATTGGTTTCCGGATGTTGTAGACGAAAGAAGGTAATACGACCATCTTCTTATGTCATCACCTGTAGTTTGACAATATAATGTAATTTGTACAACATTTTAATCTCCAAGGACATATATTTAATATCATAAAAACTGGAACTAGTTTATTATGTGCATTACAATATCTTATTTGTTATTATACGCCTGTTAGAACTTTTCCGTTTCCTATATCAAATCTGTAACATGTCTCTTTTCTTTAATTTAAGAAAACCCCACCGGGGAAATGGAAAAAAGTAAGTAAAAGCAATGAGTAAATAGTAAAAGACACACGATTTTGCATGTGATTTTGTTAGAATGAAATCCGGCTGAAAGCAAAATTCAACGGGATTTCCGATGCGCATGGTGATTTATGTTGTGCGATCCCCTTTTTTTGCGGGCAATGCTATTTCCATAATGGAAAATAGCAAATCCACACTGCGCAAACAGCAGCGCAACGCATAGCCAAAAGCACAAGAACACACCGCCCGAAATACGGGCGCAATCTATTCGTCTGCTTCGGTTGCTTTAAGTGGGGTCCTCATGCCTAGGGATAGGCCCACTAATGTATTTTTGTGCACGTTTGTGCACGCACGCACCAATTTTTTAACAAACACTGCGTTTATATTAATAGTAAATTCCAAACATATTCGTAATGCGGCACAACCTGCGCGACAACCGCACAGAAATCGCACACACAATCGTATGTAATACGGGCTCCCCCGATTCTGTGTATTGGTAGTGGGCCTCAGTCCTAATGTGGATCTTTTTTGAAAATTAATAATATTTCTTTATTTCTTAAGAAATTCAGACATCGGACCTTGGAAATGATTGAACCCGTTCCGTCCATCATCCTCATCAAGTCTATATGTCATGTTTGGTTTCTTTAGACCCCTAGATTACGACCCATAGACAAGTTAATATGCCCACCTGGAACCTTTAATTAATCCTGTCATTTCCTTCCCCACTAACCTGGAAAAAATAGCAGAATAATAAACTGAACAAAAGGTCTCTTGACTATAAATTAACATTTTACTTAAAAATTATAAATGATACATTTTATTCTTTAGAAGAATCCTGACACCAGAAAAGGAAATGGGTTCATCAAGTAAGAAAATGAATACAAAGTCATAGTAGATTAATTTGTAATTAGAATATAGGTTAGCACAATAGAATCTATATATCCCCAACTAGGGATTGAGAACTCGAGTTCTATTAGTAGGATGTTATGAGTTTTGTACAAACCTCGGACTTGCTGGACTATCAAAATATCAAACCTCGTGGACTTATTTTTGTAACTTACTCGCTTTTCAACTTGCTACCCCCACCCCTGCTGCGTTTGCGGTGACCCTCAACTATCAGGCATACACCCTTGACTACTTTCGCGCTCCACTCACCCTATCTATGCGTTCGATTTCCTCGATGTGCGAAGCATTCGCTAAAAGCAGCAAATTCGCCCCATAACCTCAATGGTAAGTTCGCTAACCCTCAATTTCAGCCTTGAAACTTCAATTTGGTTGCCAATATAACCCCGGAAAGTTAGTAATGTAAAACAAAGTTTTGGTTATATGTATGTGTTCTTCCAGACCATTTCCCAGAGCCCATGTACAGTAGTTACCATATTATTTTAACCGAAATTAATTATAACTTTGGCAAACTATTTGTCCCCATTGGACTTTAATGGGGCCGTTTCCAAACTTTTGGCTGAGGTTTTGAAAATGAGCCAACTTTAGGAATCTCGACCATTTCTATCCAAACCTAGAACCTCAATCCTCGTCATTTTCTCCCATGCACCGGAACTCGTATCCCTAATAAGCTAGACTGATCTATGTATTTGTCCTACTGACTATAAATAATTATTTATTAAAAACCGTACCCAATTCTTGTTTTTTTTTATAGGAATCCAGACATCGGACACTGAATTCACTCTGTAAGTAAAAAAAATAACAACAATAATAATAATAATATAACCCGGTAAAGTCAATAGATTTTTTTTATGGATATCAGAACATGATTAGAACACTAAAAACTAACCATAGTTGCAATAACCTATTTCTCCTTTAACATTGATTAAAAAAATCCTGGATTCATTGCAACTTTCCTGGATTGGAGAGTTTTTTAATACATTTTGTAGAACACATGCCCAAAAGATAAGATCTTTGTAGCAGGAGGTAAACTGCAGCATTACAATCGATTTAACATTAGTACCTATGTCCTTATTTGATTATTTCCCTTTATTTTTTTCTTTTGGATTTTTTCTGAAACTGATTTTTTTTCTACTTCAGGGAATTCAGTGCTGATATTTCAGAATAGAACAGTAAGTAAACACAGGAGGATCTGTTTTGAGCAGATCAACAGCTTTTTGAAGATACAGTAGATACTTCCAGTGCAGTTTAAGTACACTATAGTGGTTGTTCCTCCACCCCCTTCTGGCCCAGTGCTCAACTCAATGGAAAGATTGCTCTAGCAAGAGCACTTTTTCCGCATTGGAATAAATGCCAAAATTAGGGTGGGTGGAGCTTGGACAATACGTTATATCCTTAAGAGTCCTAGGACTATACTTAAGCTTGGTAGTACTAGACATAAGATTCCACTACGTACCAATTTATAAAGGCTGGTCTCACCTGAGCTGAGATTTAGGCGGCTCTGACGCTTTGTTAGACAGGTGGTTGACTCGTAAAGTGCACTTTGTTTCTACAATTTTGCAAGTATTATTATCTCACCTGGGGGGGGGGAGAAAATGAAATTACCCTGATCCTTTCCCCAACACCAGAAAGACTTATATGATTAGCACGTTTATTTTTTAATTGTTTTAATTCATTTAGATCATTGCATTATTAATCATACTATCAAGACAAATTGCCTTTATCTAACTGACCCTTTACTTTTAAATACCAACGCATTAACCTATACATTCCGGTAATAAAAAAGGACAATGTGCATTCATAATAATAAAGATATCAATGGTATCATTGAAAGAAGAAGGGCACGACATAGTGTTTTAATGTTTAATAGCTGTGTCTCTTCTATTGAATTGGATAGTGGGTTTAAATATTTATAACCTTTTTTTTTTTTTTTTTTTTTAAGGACAATAAAGAATTTTCAATTGGCGGTTTGCGTACGTAAAAGACAAATTTATCATAGTTTTCCCTTTATAGATTTACACATCTTGACTGGTTATGATTATCTGTTTTTTTTAACTGCAAACAAGTGGATATCCATTGCAAGAAATTGTACGTTTGAACTCTGACCTCCTTGTGCATGACATCATCAAACTTATACGTTGGGGCATATTATAAGGTTTCGTTAACTTTCGCGGGCCGTTTCCGCGGCCATAACGCATAAATCCGTTACCCGTGCATTTATAAAGGCCCGAAACGGCGCGAAAAGTTAACGACGCGTTAACCTTTCGCGCTCATACTTACCTGTTACCGCCGCCGCTTCTATTTATAAAGCGGCGGACTGTTTCGCTCGCTAGTATCGGCTGTTTTACTTCTCCACCTTGAATGAGGCGAAGTCACCGATACTAACCTCCCCTCGAGCGGGGATGGGCAGGCAACCCGCGGCGGTGGTCGCACACCCCCCGCCTCCGGAGACACGCCCACCCCGCCCACACCCCCCGTCTGCTGCAGCCGGCTGCCACCCCGCCCCGGCCACTGTCCCTCAGCACCCTCCCACCCGTTCCCCGTTTCCGCGGCAATCTCGGAACGGGAGGCTAGAGGGCTGCCGGGGACAGGGGCCGCACAGGTGGTCGCGACCACCCGCCGCTCCCACCCGTCCCCGGCAACCCCTCCAGCCACCCTGGCCCCGGCCGCTCCCTGGGAGTGGGACGGGAGGGGAGCCGCTGGTGGGGGCTCCGCGGGCCCTGAGTAAGGCTGGGGGGGGCACCGCTGGGGGGGGGCTCCAGCGGGGCCCTGAGAAGGGCACTTTGGGGCGTTAGGGGGTCCCGCAGCTCGAAACCGGGACGGCCCCCCTCCCCGGCCCTTATAATGGCCCTTGGGCACTTCAAGTGCCGCTTGCGGCTCTACAAGCTTTTGGGGCTTAAGGGTCCGCAGTCTTCGCAACGGATCCCCCTCCCCCGCCTTGGAAGGGCCCTTGCCGGGCCTTACAAGTGCCCTTGCGCGCACTATAAGTCCTTTGGCTGGGGGGGGGGGTCCAGTCATGCTCGCACCGGGACCCCCCAGTGCGGCTCTTAAAGAGCCCGTTGGGGCGAACGTCTTCCGGGCTGGCGAACACACCCCACTCAAGTCGCCGATGCCAGGCAGACTCACTGCGGCCCGCCAGTGAGCCGCTGGCAACCCCCAGCCGTCCTCAACGGAGCCGAGTGTTGCAGCCGCTTCTTTCTTCTTCTTTCTTTTCATTAGGCCATCTACTTGCGATGGCATATCTGAGTTCCGCGGTCGAAATGCTCCTCTTTAATAGGTTTGCGAGAAATCCTAATCCGTTCTTGATTGGTCAATTTTAATACTGTTTACACTTCACCAATCAGATTTCTGGAAAGTTCTGAAATCTGATTGGTTAATTAAGAGCAAGTATTAAAAATTGACCAATCAGAAACGGATTATATGGATTTCTGCAAACCTAATATAAGAGGGGCTTTCCGCGCGGAACTCAGATGCCATCCGCATTAGATGGCTGAAGAAAGAAGCCGGCTGGCAACATCGGCTCCGCGAGTGCGGCGGGGGTGCCAGCGTGCTCCTGCGGCCGCAGTGAGTCGCGCTGGCATCGGCGCCTGAGTGGGTTGGTTGTCTCGCAGCCCGAAGACGTCGCGTCGGATCTCAAGAACGCCGGCAACTCGGCCTCGTTAGGTCGCCGGCGCCGCCGGGGTACCCCTGCGTCCGCAGGGTACGCTCTCGGGGGTCGGCGGGCTCGGCGGAAAGCCTGGTGTCGCAACGGGACTGAAGAAAGAAGACGTCGCCCAAGGGCTCTTTAAGAGCCGCCACTGGGGGCCGCGGTTTCGCGCGGGACCGCCAGCCAAAGGCACTTGTCTCTGCCGCAAGGCCCTTGTAAGGGCCGGGGGGGGGGTCCCGGTTCGACTGCGGGGACCCCCTAAGCCCCAAAAGGCCCTTCTCAGGGCCCCGTGGAGGGAGTGGCCTCCACCCCCCCAGCGGCTCCTCCCTTCCCCTCCCGCGGTGAGCGGCCGGGGCGGGGGGGCTTGGATGGTTGCGGGGAGGGGGTGCGCGGCGGGTGGTCGCGACCACCTGCTGGCGAGCCCTTCCCCTGCAAGCCCCTCCTAGCCTCTTTCCGAGATTGCCGCGACGGGGGACGGGTTGGGAGGGGCTGCTGGGACGGCGGCGGCGGCGTGGTGGTCGCCGGTCTGCGCGCGGGGGTGTGGGCGGGGTAGGGAGCCAGCGTCGGGAAGGGATTTTAAGTCCCTTCGCTGGCGATACTGATAGCATATCGCCGCGAAGGGGCGTAAAATTAACCGCGGCACACATCGCGGCGGCGCTAGGTACTCCGGGAATGCGCTCGCCGTATTAAATACGCGATAGCGCTATTTTCGTCGGGCCGCGATTGCGACTCAGGTATTTTTTTGCGCTAAACCTGTTCCTTTATAAATATTCCCCTTTGTTTCATAAATACATACAATAGACAAGCGAGGTCTTAAACAATCAAGTATTTTACTATTAATAACATGCTTATTTATTGTTTGTTTTTTGTTTTTTTTTAGGATCCTCCAAATTATTGAAAGTCTGAACATTTGGAAGGGCATTGGAAATGTCTACAAGTAAGTTTTGATAGGGTAACAAGTTCAATGCTGTATCTAATATAAAGCTCTATTTATTAGCATTATTTGTGATCATTTCCAACCAAGCCCATCAGGTTACGTGTAAAATAATTATGCAAGGGAATATTTGAATTAAACATCATGGGACAGGTAATTTGTTTTGTGGAAATAATATCCTATAATATGAGCTGGCCTTCACGACTCTTTAGGATATTTTATTGTCTATATTATGATCCTTTAGCAGATTTACCTGATGTGCTGTTCCTAAAAGGACTTTATATCTAAAACAGCAATGTTTTTAATCATAATGTAAACTGTTCTATATAATAATTATGAGAAATCTTTTCTATTGCAGACGCAGATTGAAAAAGGCAGCATTTCGACATTGCGGTGGAAAGTTGTTGAAATGAGACCGGTAAGTTACCTGTCTGTACATATTATCACAAGACAATTTTCCTCTAAGGCCAATAATTTAAGAACGTAACAAATATGTTTTGTTTTATTAAACAGGAAAACGACAAAGTGAATTAGAAGAGTTGCTTTACTTCGCAAGGCACACACGATAATATTGTGCAATTTGGAGAAGCGTTTATTCAAGACATCCAGGGGCAACAACATTTATGGGTAAGAAATGCTTGTTAATGTACTTGGTTAATATAATACTATTTAAGTTGATTGGTAATCTCACCTTAACATAATATATAAGATTTATGCTGACTAAATTTCCATAGTAGATACTTGATACAGGACACATTCCACTGTCTGTAACCTGTTCAATTTCCTGTATCATTGGGATCATTTGGGGGGCGGCCATACTGCACAGATAGTGACCAATAGAATGTTTGGTCACAACTAACAATCCAGGGCAGACAATAAGTCTGGTACACACCATAAGATATTTGTGGGGCCGACCAATCTCTAGTGACGGGTAGGCGGGGTTGGTCGGCTGAAAATAACTTATGTGTGGGCGGGCTGTCCGAGACTGATTTCAGTCGCCCATTTTCAGTATCGGACGAAACGGGCAACCGGTCCTGTTGGGTAAAGCACGATCGGTCAATTAACATTCATTTCTTATACATACAGAACTGCTCACAAACTAATATATTATTTATATTGCAGATAATCCTGGAATATTGTGGAGGAGGCTCTCTGGATGACCTCATCGCCTTTCACTTTTCAGTCACTGATAGATATTTCTTTGAATACTGGATCCAATACATCGCACATCAAATACTGCAGGTAAGGCTCAGAAACTGATTTTTTATTTTTTGCTTTTTTTAAGTTATGGTAAATATTTTAAAAATATAATTCCAATTATAAACCTAATTCAAAAAACAAATTAAAATATAATTTGAAAATAAATTACGCTGCCCTATTCAATGGTATTCAATGAAAATTACTATGAGATATAGAAAATAAATGTTTATCGATTTCCTCAGGATTGTGTTACCTGCACCAGCAACACATCGCCCACCGAGACCTAAAAGGAGCGAAACATCCTCTTACCTCAGACGGCAGAGTTAAATAGGTAAGGGAAATGAGCTAATAGCAGCCTACGTTTATATTATCCCTGTAATATTAAAGAAAGACTAAAGATCAAATTATTGGATTGCTCGAAATGTAAAAAACTATTTTCGGTTTTCGCTGATCGGCCACTCAAAATTGTCAGATGCGTTTATTGGAAAATCAAGATCAGGCCAGGTGGAAATTTTCCATCAACCCTTCTTCAGTCTCCATCTCTAAATCAGGAGAGATTTTCACTTGGATTTCTGATCATTGCACTCGGATTGAAATCCACTCGGAAGAATACTTTGGCCATGTAGCTTTAGTCACTAGTCACTGCTATCTATTTTTTAATCTGGTTCTTACTGACATTCAGAGTAGGAGGGATAAAGTGGAAATAATACATTATCACATAGTATACTAGGCTATGCCCATATCTTTATGTTTGGGCAGTTTATTGTCAGCTTTTCTTATTTGGATTCATCTATTTTTACCGTATTCACTGCCTAAAATATTAAGCATAACATGATATAGACGCAACAAATCTCTATAAACAGTCCTGCCCCATGCAAATAAGTATGATCAAAATCCTTTATTACATAGGCAGGGATATTTACATAACTCTAAACACTAAGTTAAAAACGATTAAAAAAGTATATATACATAAATCCTAGTGTTCCGCATATGCAACAAAAAATCATATAAAAAAAAAAAAAGAAAATTTTTTTTAGAATAAAAGTTATTTCATTTAGAACATGTGATTAATTTGTTACATGAGTTGGATTGGCATGTATGTTTACTAATTACTAATGTTCCCTTAATGAAATACAATATTCATCATTCTAATTTGTCATTCAGCTGATTGCGGTTTGGCAAAACAATTTATGGGGCCGGCAGACGAACCAGAGAAGTCAAGGGCACTATACTTATACAGCACCAGAAGTGGTCGGCTCCTTTATGATTTAAGAATGACATCTAATGTAAAGTATGTCTAATTTAATCATTATATTGCCATCATAGTTTATTTCTCTCTCTTTGTTTTTATATTGGTGGTAAAGATATTATTGATAGAAAATAATCATTTCAAATATATTAACATTCAGGCTGTGGCCCCACTAGCAGTAGCACACGGAAGCATGCGGGATTGCAATGTCACGCTTCCGTGTTGTAATGTAATGTACCACTACATCGGAGTACATGCGATAACGGATCGGCAAAAATGGTGATCGCATGTGCTCCGATGTAATGGGATGGCGCAGGTAGTGGGGCCGCGCAATAGTCTACCACACAGGATTGCAAATCTCCGATCTCGCGAAACGTGCTGGTGGGGCCGGGTAACCCTTAGTATTCAACTAGCCACACCTTTTATGGAATGTCATGGCTTCAACCCCCATACTGGTCCAAGCCGACAATCACCGCTGGGATAAGTCTCGGTCAGTTGGCAATAGTGATAAATCTCCCAAATAGAGCTATCCTGGGGGAACTGGGACACAGCCTGGTATTGTCAGAGGAATTAATCATTGGTGGCAAGCTGACAGTAGGCCACATTAATCAGAATAAGGTTTATGTTTTTTAATTGGTCCATGTGTGGGAGATTGGACTCTTCCTAGATCAATTCTAATATTTTCTTTAATATTTCTTTTTCCCAGTGTGACAATCTGGTCCTTTGTGATTGTACAGATTGAAATGGCTGAAGGATTACCGTAAGTAAACTCACTATGTCACAGTTGAAGCCAAGCTCTACATCCAATCCTGTGTGGATGTGGGTTCTACTTCCTTTTAAGGAGGACACATCTAGCCTTTGGTCACAGTGGTGATTATTATCGATTATATTTATTTCGCGGCTTTGGCTGTTTTCTCATGTGTTTTTTTGTTTTTCATTCTTAGCAGCCTTAGCGGTGGGGGTGTGGGGGGGGTTGTTCCCAGGATAACATTCATACAGATGATTTTCTCAGGGGAAGTCCAATACAATCTCCTCAGTCTTGGTGAGTTATCTGTAGTGTAAAACGCCTTTAAACCCCTTATTGTAAACTGTCTATTTGATATTTAGAGTCTGCAATAAAAATTAATAAATAAATGGAATTTACCGCCTTAGAGTTTAATAGGGAAAATATTTTATCTCCAGGTCTGAAGAATTCGCACAGTTTCATAATCTGTGCCTAACGAAAAATCCAGACGAAAGACCCCGGGGTGAAGAATTAATTCCGCAGCAGATATTCGTATCAGGACCAGGAAAGGGACCGCTATGTAAGTCAACGAGATTGTCCGAGGGCTCATGAAGACCAAACAGTCAAACAGAAGTTTGATATTTTTAGAAATAGTTCATAATATAAATAAGATGCTAATAAAATAGGGTAGCAACAGAAAAGAATGTGATAATTCTGTCTCTTAATGTAAATAAAACCTGGAACTACCCCCCCTGTGGCTGTCCAGAACTCCCATCGAGATCCGAACAGACGCCCCATTCAAGGATCCCGACGGCCAGCCCATCAGGATCCAAAAACAGCAGCCCTCAGGATCCCCGACGCCAGGCCCATCAGATCCTCGCGACGCCGGCCCATCAGGATCCCTCGTCCGGCCCATCAGGATCCAGACGTAGGCCACATCAGGAATCCCAACGGCCGGCCCGCAGTCAGTATACAGATTCATGCGCATCAGCATACAGACACAGGCTCATCAGGGGTCCAGACACAGGCCCATCAGGATCCAATGGACGTCCATATCGAGAAACAGATGGGCGGGCCCCTCAGGATCCCGACACATGCCCATCAATGATCGCAGATGCAAAGGCCCATCAATCCAGATGCAGGCCCATCAGAATCCAGACGCAGGCCCATCAGATCCAACGCAGAGGCCCATCAGGATCCCAACACAGAGGCCATCAGGATCCAGACACAGGCCCTCAGGATCTCAAGCTGGCCTTCAGGATCGCCGACACAGGTAGCCTATATCAGGATCCCAAACAGACTCATCAAGATCGGAGTCACGGCCCATCAGGATCCCGCTCCGGCCCATCAGGATCCCGAACGCCGGCCGCATCAGGATCCCAACGCCGGCCATCAGGATCGCCAACGCCGGCCCATCAGGATCTGCAGGGAACACCTCATCACGATCCAGACAATGGGCCTTCGAAATCCGAAAACACCCATTGACATCTAGTGGACACCGTTCTGAACATGAAGAATTGGCGGAGGGGGTGGGTGGGATTGGTTGCCAGTTAGACTGTGTTCTGGACCTTGTGGAGGGAGTTGAAGTTGATCCAGGGATTTTATTTTCCGATTGCCATTTGGAGCCAGGAAGGATTTTTTCCTCCTTTCAGACCATGTTTCCCTCTACGCTGTCTGTTTGTGGCGGGCGTCACACAAAATTGTATGATGTGTACACACAGCTCATAAATTCTGCGCACACAACATGTATTAAGGGAACAAATCGCCAGTTGGGTTTTTCGCCTTCCCTCTGGATCAACTGGGGGGGGAAACTAAAGGACGTTTGGTCTTTAATGTATCAAATAAAAACTTACAAAACAAATTACATTTTATGTTTTTTTTTGGTCTGTTTATTGTCAAGAACCCACAACATTATTCTATACCTGCCACATGCAAGGTATTTTCCCAGTCCTAGGAAATGGTGGCCTGGAACCGCTAACCCTTTCACGAGACCTGTACTGGGGGCAAGTGAATTTTTATTACTTGAGTTTTTTATTTATATGATTAATAATCGTGTAGCTTCTGGCTCTTCTGATCCTTAACTGCTGAGCCAATCACACTGGGTATCTGGGCCCCATCTCCTAACTCAACACAGACCATTGTCAGTGTTTAAACAACATCATAGTGGAAGGGATAATGGTTTTGTAATGTTTGGAGGGGGAGGGGGGGTGACCCACCTACCATGGCTCCCTTTCTCATTTTATCACTATCTTGAACATAAAGTGGTAAATCCATATTTTATAATTAAATCCCCAAATTAATTGAAAATCATACTTTCCCTTTTTATCAAATCCCTTTAATAGGAAGGCAACTGCACCCTGATAATGACATGTTATAGAAATAATGTCTCCTTTAAAATAGATTGAGATAATCTACATTGTCCTCGTTGGAATTATTTGTCTGTGATACTCCTGTAGTAACGCCTCATGGAAACTAAAGTTGGGTATACACAATTACGCAATCTGTCTGCAAGATTCTATCGTCATCTTTGACAGATGGCTGGACACACTTTTAATATCAATCGTTCTCCCTATAAATAAAGTCTATATAGAATTGCAGATGAAGAACGTTCGTGACTCGCCATACTCCCTATATAAAGTATTTAAGTATAGGGGGAACATTAGTGACTGCCATACTCCCTATATAAAGTATACTAAAGTATAAGGAAACGTTAGTTGACCGCCATACTCCCTATATAAAGTTATATAAAGTAAAGGGAGAACTTTAGTGCGCGCCATACTCCCCTATATAAGTATATATAAAGTATAGGGAGAACGTTAGTGACCGCCATACTCCCCTATATAAAAGTATTATAAGTATAAGGAAACTTTAGTAGACCCGCCAACTCCCTATATAAATATATATAAAGTTATTGGGAGAACGTTAGTGACGGACGCGCCTACTCCTCCTTTATATAGAGTATATAAGTATAGGGACAACGTTAGTGAACCGCCATACTCCTATATATATTATATATAAAGTATAGAGACAACGTAAGTGAACGCCATACTCCCTATATAAAGTATATATAAAAGTATATAGGGATACACGTTATTGACCCCCTGCTGCCATACTCCCTATATATAAGTATATATAAAAGTATAGGAGCACGTTAGTGACCGCCCATACTCTCATAATAAAGTATATATAAAGTAAATAGGGGAGAACGTTGTGACCGCCATACTCCCATATAAAGTATATATAAAGAGTAGGGAGCACGTTAGTGACCGCCATACTCTCTATATAAAGTATATATAAAGATATAGGGAGAAACGTTAGTGACCGCCATACTCTCTATATAAAGTAGTATATAATTATGGGAGAAACGTTAGTGACTCTTCGCCATACTCCCTGGATAAAGTATATTCAAGTATAGGGAGAACGTTAGTAGACCCCCATACTCCCTATATAAGTATAATATAAAACTTATAGGGAGAACGTATGACCTTCGCCAACTCCCTATATACAGTATATATAAAGTATAGGGACAACGTTAGTGACCCGCCAGACTCCCTATATAAGTATATATAAAGTTAGGGAGAAACGTTAGTGACGGCCATACTCCCTATATAAAGTATATATAAAGTATTGGGAGAAAACGTTACTGACCGCCAATACTCCCTATATAAGTCTATATAAAGTATAGGGAAGAAGCGTTAGTGATCGGCCATACTCCCTCCCTATATAAGTATCTACTAAAGAATAGGGAGAACGTTACTGAACCCACCGCCATACTCCCTATATAAAGTCTATATAAAGTATAGGGACAACGTTAGTGACCACCGTCCATACTCCCTATATAAAGTATATATACAGGTTATAAGGAAGACGTTATGACCGACTACTCCCTATATCAAGTATATATAAAGTATAGTGACGCAACGGTAGTGACCACGCCCTACTCCCTATATAAAGTATATAATAAAGTTACGGATACCGGTGAGTGACCTCGCCATACTCCCATATAAAGTCTATATAAAGTATAGGGAGAACGTTAGTGACCGCCATACTACTTATAAAATCAAGTCTATATAAAGTATAGAGAGAACTTGTGAACCGTCGCCAGACTCTCTCCATATAAAGTATTGATAAAGTAATAGAGAGAACTTAGTGACCGCCATAACTCCCTATAATACGTATATATAAAGTAAGGGGAGAACGTTGGGACGCGCCATAACTCCTTAATAAAGTATCTATAGTATAAGAGAAAAGTATAGTGCCGCCATACTCCCTATTAAAGTCTATATACAAGTATAGGGAGAACGTTAGTGACTGCCATCACCCTATATAAAGTATATATAAAGTATGGAAGAACGTTCGTGACCAGCCATACACCCTATAAAAGTATATATAAAGTATAGGGAGAATCGTTAGTAAGCTCTGCCATGACACCCTATTAAAGTATAATAAGTATAGGAAGAAACTTCTTTACCTGCCATAAACACACCCTATATAAAGTGTATATAAAGTTAGGGAGAACGTTAACGACCTTTTTTTGTTTTAAGGTTTGGACATCCCTTTAATTCTAACAGAAAGAGCCCTCTCTCCCTTGTAGTTTTACCACTCCTCTCCTCCTACTCTCTTCTCTCTCTCTTTCCTTTAACCCAGGTAATGATTGTAGAAATACTATCTCCATCCTCTTGATCATGTCTAAAACCTAACCAGCTTAGAGGGGTAGCGCCTAGCAGTGAAAATTATTGTGTCTCTTTGTTTAAATCAAAAAAATAGAGAATAAGATCCATCACACCTTTTTAAACTGTTTATTGAGTACATATAAAACAACAGAAAGAAGTAAAAAACTTACATCTGTACATCAGTAATTATACATTTTGTATTAGGAGGATTGTATTACAGTCCATCATGGGGCGTTTCATTGCGGATGGGTTGTACAGACATTTTAACTAATTCAACATGGGATAAGTAACATACAATGTATCATAAGTTTCAGATTCAGGGTTGCTAAGCGGTTATGTACCAATCGTTTGGGGGGGATCGCTTATAGTTTTGGGTGTATGGGGTCATACAGGACATGAGTAGGAGGGGGGGGGGCTGGAGATGAGGAGGGGGGGGTTTCCCCCCGGGGCGCCCGTCATCCAGATAACTTGTTGCTGTCAGTTTGTTTGTATTTATTCAAATAAAAAAAAGCCATATTGACTCAGATTGAGTTAAACCTGTCCAACTTTGCCTCTTTTGAATAAATGAGTCTGATCATTGGTAACAGTTTTTGGATCATTGTTTTCCAGACTCTGAGTTTGGGGGGTGTTTGTGATGTCTCAGGTGAGTACAAAATAGATCGCCTGCATAAAAAGGGTTTCTCTGAGAAATGAGCTGAACGGTTATTCCAGCGGTCTAATTCTGGATGCCTAGAATACATAGTTTAAGGGTCAGTGGTTACTGTGGAGTCCGAGTAGATCCGATAGACACGCAGTGACCTTACAACCAGAATTTTTGTACTTTATTACACGCCCCATACAGGTGGGCCAGAAGTCGTCATTAATATTGTGACATTTTCGGGCACTCGGGAGCTAAACGAGGGGGACATTCAGCTTCCTGTCGGTGTTATATATGCCTGTGTATTAAATGTAGAAATTGCATCAGTCTGGTTAGTGGTCTGATGGGGGATGCTTTAATATGGGATTCTCCCATGATTCCCAGTCTGAATTCTGTTTAATCGAGGGGATGACTTGGGTCCCTTTCTTTATATGTTGTATTGGTATACTCATCAAGTTGGGGTGTTTAGTAAAATGGTATAGGAGTGGAGATTAAGGCGGGATTCTCCATATGCATTGAATTAATCTGATGATGGGGTGGGGTTTTACTGGTATAGTTGAGGATTGAATCAGATATAATACAGGCTTTGATTTGTAAGTAATCTGAACAGGAAGGTGTCTGGTAGATTGAATTGATTTGAGATTAATTTGGTTTGAATGATGTGTGAGAATTGGGGTGATCCCTGTTCTTCCAGGATTTGAGCGTCTGGGAGGATGGGCAAGATTTGGGAAGTGGGGGTTATGCCAGAGTGTTTTTGTTTTTTTGTTTTTTTCACCACCCCACCTTGTTTTGTTGGGTCGTCGGTGTATATCCCGCGAAATGCGATTATTTATTGATTGCTTTTCCAGACTTTAAATTGTTGGGAGTGAGGGCGTACTACCACCAAGGTGCCTCCATGTTTCTAGAATATCAAGGGATGTGTGGGGTGAGGTAGAACAATAGCAATGGTTTCTGCGTCGTAAATAGTAAAGGGTGTAGTTGTTGGGGAATCTGGGTGGGGCAACAGCAGGATTTAAAAATAAATTTAAGTTGTGTTTGTGATGTCTTAAGATTAGTAATATGGATGTTTGGGCATTGCTAGACCTGCGGGCGGGTTTTGGGTCCTTGTGTGCTTTGAGGGAACTCTAGTTCTTCCAGTCCCCGCATAGAAAAATTGGAGTCAACAGGCTATGTCAATTTTTTGAAGCATTGTCCGGGATAATAGGTTAGTGTGTGTTGGAAAGATGTGAGCAGGTTAGGTAATAAGTATGATTTTCACTAGATTAATACTCCCTATAAGGTTAATGGGCATTTTTGGGGCCATGTTTTAATTTTCTGGCTGACCAAGTCTGTCAAGGGGGCAAACATTGAGTTTAAAAACATTGGGAAGGGGAGTGCCGGATTTGGGCACACGCAAGGTATTTGAAGGAGTTATTAGTTATTGGAATTAGGGTTTAGGCAAACGGCGGGATTGGTGCACTCTTTGTCAGGGGGATAGGCAGGATTTTCTCCCAGTTGATATTACTCCGGAGGGTGGGGCCAAATTTTGTTATTATATCATACACAGAGCGGAGGAGATCGGTCTGGGTCGGCTATAGGTACCTATTATCATGTCCTCTTCTGCGTAAAGGCTCAGAAGTGAGAGTGGTTGAACCTAGGTTGAATCTGTGATATCTGGGTGTGATCGAGTCCTGATAGGCTAGTGGTTCGTATAGCGATTGCGGAAGATATTTGGGGAGAGGGGGGCATCCTTGGTCTGGGTGCCTCTGAAGAGGGGGCCGGTGTTGGGGTAGACACCTGCGCCTAGGTGGGCCATTTATTCTGACTGCTGCTGGGGGTTGGCATAGAGCATTGTTGTCCATTCGATAAATCTAGCTAGGCTAGGGCCTAAGGGCCGACCTTTTTAGACATTCCCATAGGTAGGCCATTTCATCGAGTCAATGCCTTTTGAGCATCTAGGGAGAGCATTATCCTTGAGCCGCGGAGTTGTCGTGATCTACTTGGTATGTATCAGGGTTTTTCCTAATGTTTTATGGAATTGATTGCCTGGCATAAAGCCTGTTTGGTCCTGATGTTTAATTTAAGGATTATTTTTTTTTTTTGGATGCGATTGGCTAAGATTTTGGCAAGAATTTTGTAACGTTGTTGAGGAAGATTTGGTTCTGTAGGAACTACAGTTGGTGGGGTCTTTTCTGTTCTTTAGTAAAAGAATGATATGTGCTTCGTATCATATATGGTTGGGCAGTTTTTGAGAGTGGAGAGGTCATCGGAGTATACCTTGTATAGCTGTGGTATGATTTGTTGTTGGTATTTTTTGTATATTTCTACTGGTATTTTTCTTGCCTCTGGGCCTGGGGTTTTTCCCACTGACATACTCTGTAGTGTTGCTTGGAGTTCCTCTGCGGTTTATATCTGCAATCAAGGAGGAGGCCTCTTGTTGTTCCATTGGCGGGAATTGTACTCTTGTGAGGAAGTGTTTCATCTTGGTGTGGTTGACGGGCATAGTCGGGATTGGTTATAATGTGGAATAGTATTCTGTAAAACAATTCAGGATGCCCTGCGTATCTGTAATTTGGGTTGAGGTTTGGTGGGTCGTTTAATTTGGTTTATTACGTTCTGGTCTGATGGGCCGTGGCAAACCAATGCCAGGAGTTTAGAAAGATTGGTGACCTTGCTCAAATAGATTGTTTGACAAGATTCTTTCTGTGCGTGTTTTTCGGTGGTGAGTGTATATAGAGGTTTTGTGTGGGTGAAGCCAGGTTTCTTTAGTAGTGGGCGTGGTGGTGTTTTACCTAGTTGGATTCGGCTTCTAAACAAGGATCTTGTTACCCCTCATTTTGCCCTATCAGAGGTCGAGTGTTGATAGCGGAGTGGTGGATTGCGTGCTCCGCAAGCAGGACTGCTTTAAAAACGCATCCCAGGTATTGTGTTGATATTGCGTCATTATTGTTGAATTGGAAGTAGGAGTCAATTTGGTCGTGGATCGTGTCTCCAGGGGGTAAGAATTTAATCCAAAAGGGGTGGAAGCGCCATGGGCGTGTGGTGGGAGGGTTTATGGAGGGAGTTTACGCTTTAAAAAGGATCTGCCGGGATCATATATACCCCTAGTCCAGAGTGCAGAAAGTCACGTGTTGGGAGATAGTCTTTTATTGATAAAATAACTATACTCTATTCTTGTAGTGTGTTGTACGTTCTGAGTGGCAGGTAGATCTTTCTTAGGCGGGGCGGGTAGTAGCGCAGTCTCCACGCTTCTATACTTAAGTGCCGCATGTTCCTGGGTATATGTTGAAAGGGGAGGCTTGTTGCACGGCGAGTGATTTGTTGTTGATGGGTGGGATGGTTCAATTTGTCCTGGAGGGTGGGTTCATAGGGGATAAAGTCTGTGCCTAGACATATAACCTGTGTTCTTGCGGATATTTTTGATAAAATTAAAGAGTTTCTTTTAACGGTTGGTCGATTGGTGCAGGTGGAGGATCATCTAAGGCGCTTCTCACAAACCAGACTGAATTTTATGTGAGGGCGATGCACAGATATTTTCCTCCTCTTGTCAGATTTGACTTCTTGGATGATGGATCTCGTTGGGGCGTAATTTAGTTAACTATTGAGACCCACATGAGTATGAGGAGTGTGTACTATGTGCTGTCAGCTGATCCATGGGTCCTTTTGGGAGATACCCTCGTGGTGCTAGGGAGTAAGTGGGTCTCTTGAGACATTTTATATCATCCGTGTTGATCTTAAAAATCTGGGAGAATACTGAGTCTTTTAGATGGGTTTGTTTAGACCTCTGACATTCCATGTCAGAATATTCAATGGTAGAGACAACAGTCGGTCAAAAGTCATGGAGGCGGCAGCGGCACACCACCCGGGGGGGGAGGGAGCCGTTGGGTTTGGTTCTATGCAGGATATACATTGCAATATCTATTGTCATAGGGGGGGGTGTTAACCATAAATTAAAAACATAAAAGTAACTTGTTCCACTGTATGTGGGAACTTGGTTAAGTGGATGCAGCGATGAGTGCCTTTCTGCAGGATAAGGAGGGTAAACCCTCTTGCTGCCCCATGGACCATGGGTGATTGTGGGTTAGGGGTTAGTTGTCCAGCTCCACTAAGTTTTGGAATGATTTGGGATAGAGCCGGGCCCGGCCGAAAGCTCGGTGGCGCGCAGGTCGTGGGGTTTCATATTTCGGCAACACCGTGGGAACCTGCGATCGGACATTTACATAATTTCTATGTTAGTATGGGGATTGATTGTGTGGTGTTTGTTTTTTGTTAGCTGTTTGGTTTGGCCACTATGAAGTATATGTTAGGGGATAGTGGGATCGGGGTGGCGGTGGTTTGGTTCCCGTGGCGTGGTGTGTGGTTTCGTCGCACCTGGTGCCGTTGCAGAGGTTGTTGTCTGTTATGGTGTGCTGGCACATGTGTTGATCTGTTGGGAGGGAATGTGGATTACGGTGGCTGCGGCATAGGTAATCATACAAAATATTTGCACTATTGCGTGTAGGGTTTAGTATACATAAATTCAACAATAACACAACATATTGAGGCAACAATGCGGCTGTTATAGTCGCATCCACATGACAGATACGACGAAAAGTTTACAATATCAATGAGACTTTGAGACCCTATCCACAAATACGATTGCCAACAAACATGATCACAAGTTCGATCAGATTATCAGTTATTGCGGGAGCTAGGTCGGTATGGGCCGGAACTAGAATACGGTAACATTGAGATTCTTGGGTTTCCACACATATCACCATAGGCATAGTAGTCAACAAACTGTTGAAGGTCTTACGTATACTATCGGTTGTTGCAGGGGGGCCCAACACCCCAACCGCGGAGGCATTAAATACGACATCCTGAGGCTCGAGGCCCTATGCACCCGCCCATTAGGCAGAAGGGTACAACTGTTAAGGTTCTTATCGCAGATATTAGTTATTGCGAAGATCTACCATTGGTATGGTTGGGGCATGGCAGGCGGCCCGAGAATCAGGAACCCCGACATAAATATTGATATCACAATGTATGACCTGTTAAAGGTATATCTTGAGTGTCGGAGTCCTTACGAGTGCTCGTGCTTCCCACATGTCTGGGGAACGGTGCTCGCCGAGACCCCAAGGACCCCCAACACACTACACCAATGCAACAGAGCGCGATTGGCGACAAGAGTCTAACCGCACATATCAGCTGTTGCAAAAGGTCAGAACCATCGGTATGGGTGAAATCGGCGTGGGTACCCCGAAGATCCCTACAGTCCGGCCGTACCCCAGCATCACAAGGCCTGATTGTTAAGGGACGGCATCGTGCAACAGCGGACACTACAAGAGGTTCGCCACGGTATGTCCAGGCTCTAGAGTCTGGCATATAAACCAATGCAACTCTATTTCGCAAAAAAACAATAACAAAAAAAAAAACATATATCAATTATTCACATCAGTGCCAATCTGGCCCCTCCAACGCACATATCAGTAACCTAGTTTATAAACTATACGTAACGCTCTTCCCTCAATATGGCTTATATGTGGATACCTTATGGAGGGATAGGAGAGGTAAGTATAGGGGTACAAAGGGAGGGGGGGGGGAGGGGGGGGAAAGTACTGTGCAGAATCAATTGAGATCATGTCGCTTATGGGCTACACGGGCCGAAGGCAGTGTAGTCAATTCTTCATCATCATCCACTTGTTTATATGTATGAGTGGAAGAGACAACAGGCGGGTTGTTAGGGAGGGTTTAAGGACGAGGGGAGAGGTGAGTAGTTAGGATTTTTAGGTAATAGCGTATTTGGGGCATCAGTAGGGGCTAGCATTGCATAAGAGCATAATAGTTCGAAGGGTTCCCTGGGGTGTTGAAAGCCATGCTTTAACATTTGTATGTTGTGGATATTGGGTCCAGCTGTAGTCGTCTAGGCAGCCAAATTTATTTATAGTACGTAGGCCATCTGCAGTTATGCGCTGATCTTGGTAAGCAGTTAGTGTGTATAATCTCTGTCCAGGTAGTACTAAAAGATATAGTATTTTTGATCGGGTGAGGGTCTTTTGGCCCGTGATGGTGGTAGGGTCACCAACCACGTGGGGGGAATAAGGGAAGGTCTATTGCCAGTGTGGGTTTGGGTAGGTGGTGTGGCTGGAGACGACTCTAGAATGGCGAATATAGCCTGAATAATCAATATAGTCTGCGCAGTTAGAGCTGGACCATCGATGGGCAAGTATCACGATGATTTATTATCTTTTGTCCGCGTGTTGGCCTCGGGTGGGCCCCATAATCGTAGTTGACACGTTCCTCAGGCTAAAGTTCTTTGGGGTGTGGTGGTAGTATAGAGGTGCTGGGGGAGGTAGATATTGGGGCATTAGTGCATATATCTTGATTAACAAGGTATGGTGGAGTTGGCAGACTGGGTTGTATGGGACTATTCCTTAGAACTAGATTTCGATATGGCGGGGGTGACTGTAGACTGTGTGGAGACAGTGCCGGGCCAGGTGGCAGGTGAGGAGGGGGGATAGGGAAAAGTTGGGGTAGTTCGGGGAGGGCAGTTAGAGTGTCTGTCCATGTATTTTGAATTAGTATCCCGGCCGACCAAGTAGTGGGTATCGTCCTGTGGGTGAGCGGGGGGCAAGGGTTTCGATTAACGGTCAGGTTTGGGGGGTGTTACTCACGGGTCTAACCGCGTGGCCGCCCGCTTGGTTGCGAACATTGGGACCTTAAGATAGGCGGAGTGTGGATCCAAGTGGCTTTGTTATTGGATGAGTTGTGGCGCCAGCCGGGTGCCCGATACACTCTCGGAGCATGTTAGATTGTAGTGGCGTTCAGGCCGTCTACCGTGATTCCAGGCCAGGAGGCATGCCTCCGCAGGGGATTCAAAGAAACTGGGTTCTGCCATCCGCCTGTAACTCGTAATCTTGCGGGGTATACCATTGAGTAGATCATGTTAGCTTGAGCCCTCTCTTTTTAACATCTGTTGAAACTTGCCCGTTTCTTCTGTAGGGTTATGGAAAAATTCCGGGAAGATGCGAATTGTGGAGTTTTCATGTTTGGGTCTTCATATCTCGGGCCATGCGCAGGAGGCGTCCCGGTCCTTGGCATTCAGGAGCCTGGCTATTATAGGGGGGTGTCGCGGGGGGTGTTGGGGGGTTGGGGGTGTGGCTGGTGGGGGTGGGTTTGGGCGCCATTAATGTGGCGTTTGGCAGGAATTCTGTGCGGGCGGGTCTTTCTTGCTAAACTACACTGGCTGTATGTGATATGTGTGGGGGGGGTGGGGGTTGTTTGGTCGTCAATTGGAAGTGAGACTTTATCCAGGTCCTCGATAAATTTTCCCCGGGATTCAGATCTCTCGTTTCCCTCTGTGCAAACCCGATGACGCGGGGGGCTAGCTGTGGTGGTTGTTTGGTTCGGTTGGGTGTTCTCGACGCGATTTTCTAGGTCGATGGGGGTGTGTGGGGGCCGAGAAGGTCGGTGTTCAGGGGGGCGTGGCTTGCAGTTCCTTGCGCAGGTGGGTTATATTATGCGTTGTGGGGGCCTGGTAATTATATCCTCCAGTTCGGTATGGCGGGTCTCTAGCTTCACGCCACCCTTTGTCTTCCTTTATGAAGGTCCTGGCGCATCAGGGATAGGTCGGCCTTAACCTCCTCTAGGCACGTTTGTGAGGTTTTCTTGGAGTCGCTATGGCTCCCATGAGGTCTTCTTTAGGTCACCTAGTGGTACATCGTCGCCATTCGTTTGTGGGTTCCCCTGTCACTGCTTTGGGGAGTGAGCCATGTTCCTCATGGAGACGCTCCGATTGAGGGGATTTCACACGCGCCTCCGGGCCTTTTGGTTTTTTGTTTTGGTGTGGAGTTGTGCCCCGCGAATTGTTTTAGGCTGGTTTTTTTGGGCGGATTTAGCCTGGTTTTGGTTGTTGTATTGGGGGGATGGCATTGGGGTTGGGAGTGGCAGTGGGGACGTGGGCGTGAGTTAGGTGTTTAGGGGGGGGGGCAGGGGGTGGGTCGGGGTTGTCTGGGGGGGGTGGGGGGGGGGGGGGGGGGGGGGGGCTTAAGAGGAAGTGAGTGGGTTGGTAGTGTTAGGCCTGGTGTTATCAGTGGGGAGGTGGGGGTGGTGGGGGGGGGGGGTGGGGGGGGGGGTGTGGGTGTGTGGGGGGGGGGGTTGGAGGTGTTAGGTCGGCAGGATCAGGTCGGTGCGTTGCCGTATGTTTGGTGTGGCGAGGGGGGTGTGGGTGGGGTGTGGTGGTCGGGTGGTCGGGGGCTACCATCGGTTAGGTGTGTCGCGGATTCAGGTGGTCGAGCGCGGTGTGGGGGGGGGGTTGAAGTGGGTGTGGGGGTGGGGGGGTGGGGGGTGGGCGGGGACGGATGGGGGGGGGGAGGGGAGCGGGCCGGGGGGCCGCCCATGGGGGTGGGGCGCTGCACGGGGGGACGCTTTGCCTGGCGCAAAAGTGGGGCAAAGGTAGGGTGGGGGGGGGATAGGGGGGCTGGGTGTGGCAAACGCGAGGGAGGGGCTGGGGGGTGTGTGGGGTAGCCCGTGAACAGGCAACCAAGCAGAGCTTCTGATAAGGTATGGGGGAAGTGGGGGACGTTGTTGGGCACATCCAGGGGGCCAGTGCTTGAGACCAACAAACTATTGTATCTATTGGACGTTGGGTGTTAAAAAATAGTGTGCACCTCCCTCAGACGGGGTTTGGGTGTGGTGGTCCTGTCTGAGGAAGGGTAAAAGGCCATCTTACTTTTAATGTTAGCCAATGATGGCCTTGTTAATCTGGTTAAACGCATTGTGTTTAACTGCTGTAATGTTGAAATAAAAAACACAAAGTTAGTTTTACATTGCACTAAATATTATTCTTATAGTTTAAAGGGCATCTATACTGAAAAAAAGATTAAATTGACCATTACTGGAAACTCTAATTCTTCCCAACCACAAGCAAGCAGGGAGCCAGATCAAAGAGCTGTAGGTGTGGGATGGGAAGGGGGGCCACCACAAATATGAAACCTTTTACATAGGGGGGAGATGCCCTTTAAACTTCTGCTGTAAAGAGTTTCTGTAGCTGGAATGGTGACGAGTTCTGACAGTTGGTTTCTGTGTGCAGTTTTAACAGTTGGTTTAATTAACAGAAAGTCAGGTCACACAGATATAATGATCACATGATTTTGACATACAACAAAGATGGCGGTTTCATAGAGGCACCATATGGGATATTGTCAATATTGTTCCTTTATAAATAGGCCCCATCAATTCTTTAATAAGGATACTGATCCATAAATAACATTACTGATCCCTGAACCAGAATATTGATCCATAAACAATACAGCTGATTCTCAATAAAAAATATTAGACTGTAAGAAACACTACCGATCTTTAAATAAACATAGCTATCCTCCAATAACAAGACCCCAACAAGATGCTAAAACATCCAATACAAGATTTACATTAAATAAAGATTGTATAAATTATATTTTACTGCTTGGGATTGATTGTGCCTGGATAGCTATGGAAATAACAAACTGTTACAGAGCAAAAAAAAAATGTACTCACGCTAACTGTTACTGCAACAGAAATGAGTAATATCTTCCAGGAATTGTTTACATAACATCCTGTATGACATCACTAATAATGTCACATGACTGGTACATAACATCATCCTCAAATATGCAAATTCTGAGGTTTCAAGGTCATGTGATCAAATTTTTGAACCTGGGTCACATGCTACACTTTTGTTTCCATGGCAACCATGCCTAAACCATCAAAACAATTTAATGACACAACCATAACTGCGTGTGTAGGATTTTTTCATGCGTTTGCATAGTCTTGTATTAAACGCCAATTTGACAGAAATGGACCAAAAATGGTGATCACGTGTTATAAAATCACAACGGATCGTATCGCACACTTCTAATGATTTATATCTATAGTTAATTTATCTGGTGCCGTGTTCCAGTATATACCAGACGTACTGTGCACTAGAGGTGTAATGTGGGTTCGATTAGAACCCAGTTTCAAATCGAATCTGAGGGTTTCGAAGTCCCAACAAAAATTTCGAACTCACAAATTTCATGGAACCCGAAAGTAAACGATTTTCAAAAATCAAAAGTAGACGATTTTCGGAAATCAAAAGTAGATGATTTCAAAAATCAAAAGTAGACGATTTTCGAAAATCGAAAGTAGCCGATGTTCGAATATCGAAAGTAGACGATTTTCGAATATCGAAAGTAGACGATTTTCGAAAACCGAAAATCGAAATTAGACGATTTTTGAAAATCGAAAGTAGACGCTTTTTGAAAACCGAAAGTAGATGATTTTTGAAAATCGAAAGTAGACGAGTTTCGAAAATTGAAATTAGACGATTTTCGAAAATCGAAAGTAGCCGACAAAACGAATAATCGAAAGTAGTTGATTTTCGAAAATAGATGATTTTTGAAAATCGCAAGTATACGATTTTCATTAATTGAAAATCGAAGATCGAAAGTAGACGATTATCGAAAATTGATAAAGTAGATGATTTTCGAAAAATTTAAATTCGAAAGTAGACGATTTTCCTTAATCGAAAACCGAAGATCGAAAGTAGACGATTTTCGAAAATCAAAAGTACACGATTTTCGAAAAATCGAATGTGGCCGATTTTCGAAAAATTGAAATTCGAACTTTCAAAATTTCCAAAAATTTCAAAAATTCGAAAACTAAATGAAACTCAAAAGTTTCGAACATCTCTACTGTGCACCCCTAGCATCACTTTCTTCATTAAAAAGGTTAAATAGCAATGAATCTACATAGAATATATCTATAAACTAAAGGAAATGGATAAACGGCCATCTTACCTTTATAATGTTAATGCCAATGATGGCCTTGTTAATCTGGTTAAACAGCATTGTGTTTAACTGCTGTAATGTTGAAATAAAAAACACAAAGTTAGTTTTACATTGCACTAAATATTATTCTTATAGTTTAAAGGGCATCTATACTGAAAAAAAGATTAAATTGACCATTACTGGAAACTCTAATTCTTCCCAACCACAAGCAAGATGGGAAGGGGGGCCCTACAACATATGAAACCTTTTACATAGGGGGGGAGATGCCCTTTAAACTTCTGCTGTAAAGAGTTTTTCTGTAGCTGGAATGGTGACAGAGTTCTGACAGTTGGTGTCTGGTGCAGTTTTAACAGTTGGTTTGTTAATTTAACAGAAAGTCAGGTCAACACAGATATAATGATCACATGATTTTGACATACAACAAAGATGGCGGTTTCATAGAGGCACCTATGGGATATTGTCAATATTGTTCCTATAAATAGGCCCCCATCAATTCTTTAATAAGGATATGATCCATAAATAACATTACTGATCCTGAACCAGATATTGATCCATAAACAATACAGCTGATTCTCAATAAAAAATATTAGACTGTAAGAAACACTACCGATCTTTAAATAAACATAGCTATCCTCCAAAACAAGACCCAACAAGATGCTAAAACATCCAATACAAGATTTACATTAAATAAAGATTGTATAAATATATTTACTGCTTGGGATTGATTGTGCCTGGGTAGCTATGGAAATAACAAACTGTTACAGAGAAAAAAAAAATGTTCTCACGCTAACTGTACTGCAACAGAAATGAGTAATATCTTCCAGGAGGTTTACATAACATCCTGTATGACATCACTAATAATGTCACATGACTGGTACATAACATCATCCTCAAATATGCAAATTCTGAGGTTTCAAGGTCATGTGATCAAATTTTTGAACCTGGGTCACATGCTACACTTTTGTTTCCATGGCAACCATGCCTAAACCATCAAAACAATTTAATGACACAACCATAACTGCGTGTGTAGGATTTTTTCATGCGTTTGCATAGTCTTGTATTAAACGCCAGTTTGACAGAAATGGACCAAAAATGGTGATCACGTGTTATAAAATCACAACGGATCGTATCGCACACTTCTAACGATTTACATTATAAATTTAATGTCATTGCGGATTGCAAAGCGAAAACAGAGCAAAACGCAGCAAAAACGTGCTAGTGTGGCCTAGCCCTAAGGGAGCATACAGATCCCAGCATGCACAGCTGTCTACCAGATGACAAAAAGTTTACAGCAATTTATTCCATAAAGAACAGGCACTTGTTAAAGGACTTTCTTTAATAAGGATACTGACCCATAAATAATATTACTGATCCCTGAACCAGAATATTGATCAGTAAACAATACAGCTGATTCTCAATAAAAATATTAGACTGTAAGAAACACTACCGATCCTTAAATAAACATAGCTATCCTCCAATAACAAGACCCCAACAAGATGCGATTTCCATTCTAACCAAAATCACATGCGAAATCGTGTGTCCAAACAAGTGAAAAACGTGTTAGTCTAGCCTAGCCCTCATAGTCTGTAGACCAAGCAATAGTTCAGTGGCTATTCGGATACCCAGTTATGGGGAAGGTACCGAATTTAAAGGTTCCAGGTTTAGATATATCCGTTTCTAAAAGAAAACGTAAAATGTAAATGAACTGCTATTCCTATTATTGCTACTCTTTACTATTTACTATTGTCTTTTACTTACTTTGTCTTCCATTTCCGGTGGGGTTTTCTTAAATTAAAAAAAAAGACATGTTACATATTTGATATAGGAAACGGAACATGTTCTAACAGGGTATAATAACATAATAAGATATTGTAATGTCACATAACAAACTAGTTCCAGTTTAGATATTGTAATGTCACATAACAAACTAGTTCCAGTTTAGCCATTTACCTCCAGGAGGGTAAATGGCTACTAAAACGTGACTGAGAACAAGCAGCGTGTCATAAGAACATCTTTTAGAAAGAACGGCCTCTTTAAAATATGTTGATATATCATACTTTGTCCTATGAATTCATTACTGTATGCCTGCTATGCTTCTGGATGCCTCATGGAAACTGAGCAATTTAGAAACCTGTACTGAGCCTGTACTGAGCCTGGGCATGCTCAGTAGAGGCAGACATGATTAGCATTCAGTCATTGGCTGTGATGTGAACTGTCGAATCCATAACTGACCGTTACTAACTGGAAGAACCAGGAAGCAGAAACAGGGAAACAGGACATTGTGCAGGATTTCATGTTAGACTTATATATTTCATATTTCAAACTATTACCGTTTAGGGTTTTGGGGGGGTGATTTACCTGTATGTAAGTTTTCATTTTAGGGCTGAACTTGCCCTTTAAGTAGGAAATCCACCTGTAGAGTTACTATCCAAAAAGGCAATTTAAACACCATTCCACTGGCGTGCACACACCCACGTTCATCTAGGAGGCAATAACAAATGTACATATAAAGTGCACCATACATCACCGTTCCGTTCTATCAGGAACGTCCCGAACTGTTGGCAAACAGTTGTTATCCGACCATGGCTTGGCAGCACTTGGAATCCTAAAGGAGGTATGAAGGCACCGAAAACATTCAAAGCTTGACCCGACATAAAAACAACATAAAAACGGGACAGAACCGTGCACCCAGGGCCGTCTTGCTAATGAGCTATCCTGAAAAAAACCCGCAGGACGGCACCCCTAGTGGAAGCCAGAGAAGCGGCAGTTGAATAAGCCCTTCCTCCCCCCCCTTGCTTACTGCTCCAGCGCCAGGATTATTGGCAGAGGAGGACTTCCAGGAAAATGTGTCCATGCGGGCACGTCGTGGCAAACGACTGCATGTTATACTGGCGCCTGCAACTGTGCACCTGTAGATGCATGCGGCAACAGTGCAGAGGCGGAAGTTGGAACATGAAGATGGGACTTAGTGAAAGCGCTCGTTCGCTAGTGTCAGTGTGAGATCTGCTGAGCTACTAAGGTACAGTTGAAAGACTGTCAGTATTTTAGGGAATAAGATATAACCTTTCTTGTACGAAGGGGGAGAGAGACACTTGTGGTGTGACTTGACTGTGGGTTACTTGGTCGTCTGTGAAGGGACTGTTGGGAACAGGGGCATTTCTGGGGTGACTGAGATCTCTGTGGGGAACTGGGGCATCTGTGGGGGGACTGGGGGATCTCTCTGGGGTGTGTCGGGCACGTGTGGGGTAACTGGAGAATTTGTAGGGTGACTCTGGGGTCATTTTGGGGTTACTGAGGCATCTGTGGGGTGACTGGCACATTTGTGGGGAATAGGGGAATCAGTGGGGTGACTGTGGGGAACAGGGGCATTTGTGGGGTTACTCTGGGATCTCTGTGGGGTGACTGGGGCACCTTTGAGGTAATAAAAAAATATTGGTTCCTTTTGAGAGATGACGACGAACTAAAAGAATATCTAGGGGCATACCCACAAATGACAGTGAAGAGGGGTAGAAATCTCAGAGACCTATTGTCCCCAAGCCACCAGATGAAAATTCTGACATGGAATGTCAGAGGTCTAAACAACCCATCTAAAAGACTCTCCGTCTTCTCCCAGATAAGATCCACACAGGCTGATATAATATGTCTCCAAGAGACCCACTTACTCCCTAGCACCACAGGGTATCTCCAAAGGCCATGGATCAGCTGGACAGCACATAGTACACACTCCTCCTACTCATGTGGAGTCTCTGGAAAACAATGATCCAAAAAATGTTACCAATGCTCAGACTCATTTATATCAAAAGAGGCACAGTGGACAGGTTTAACTCAATCTGGTCAATATGGCATGAATAAATACAAACAAACTGACAGCAACAAGTTCATCCTGGCACGCGGCGCCCCGGGGGGAAACCCCCCCCCTCCCCTCATCTCCAGCCCCCCTCCCTCCTTACTCATGTCTCTGTATGACCATACACCCAAACTATAATGCGATCCCCCCCAAACGATTGGTACATAACTCCTTAACAATCCTGAAATCTGAAACTTAATGATACATTGTATGTTACTTATCCCACGTTGACTTAGTTAAAATGTCTGTACAACCCACCCGCAATGAAACTGCCCTGATCGACTTTTAACACAATCCTACTGCAAAATGTATAATACTGATGTACAGATGTAATGTTTTTATCTCTCTTCTGTTGTTTTATATTGTACTCAATAAACAGTTT